>JAJTUR010000177.1:0-90559 GCA_021399475.1 Hyaloscypha finlandica
CCTTTGTGGGAAAACGACGATTTCTTAGAATCACCTGTTACGAACGATACAAAAGGTGCATCGGAGCGGTCTTGCTCGTACGCTTCACTGAGCCCAGCCAGCCTGAACTAAGGAGCCAAAATGCCAAAAATGCCAAAAATGCCAAAATTCATGTTCGCGAAGGAACACCAACTACTTGTTAATTGTGCGAGTGAACTCGATCTTGCAAGAAGAGAAGTCAGTGAGCTCAAAGCGGCTAAGGCTACTGAAAAGATGAGATATGATGCCGCTCTAAATGCCATACAGGCAGAAAAAGCCAGAGGAGATGATCACAAAAGCAGCTTGAAAGAGATTGACCGTCTTATCTTAAAAGAGGCCGAAACATCGCGGGATTTTCGACCTGTTTTTTCTAAGACTATCCTCCAGATCTGCCACTCAGAGGCAGGGCAGGGACTCAAAAGCCCCAAACTCGTCTCTGCTCTGCTGGAAGATTTCAAGAATGTTAGGGATACCTTCGTTTTTTTAGTCGCACTTCACTCTGACTTGGTTGCATGGGCGCAACAGTATCATGGACAGGCAAGAGGACAAGTATACCACGAGATCGGAGCAAGAATACAGAACTTTCGCTGGGGCAAAAGTAATGACGTGCAGAATCTTCGTGAGCAGATTACTGGGTGGAAAAATGGCTTTGAACTCGCGCGAGAGGAAACGCGCAAACAGCAGGCAATAAGGGAGGGGCTCGTGTTGGACATGCAGAAGCTGAAGGAAGCCCATGAGCAGACCATCACTCAGTTGATTGGGGATCACGAGCTCCAAAAAGATATACACATCGGGGATGTAGCCAAGATCAAACGCGACCACGAAAAGGTCCTTGCTCTTCTAAATGGAAAAATTGTGAGCCTTGAAGGAGAGCATGAAGAAGCAACAGCCAGAACCCGAAGAGAATACGACGAAGAAAAGGATCGCCTTGACAAGACTATCAACAAACTGCGAAATGAGCTGGATCAGCACAAGGAGGAGCTCCAGAACACAGTGACAAAACTTCAAGCAAGCCACGCTTCTGAGCTCCAGTACCAGGCTGAGGACCACGAGATCAAGGAGGGGGGAATGGTCAGAAAACTTGGCGAAACAAAACGAAAGCATAATCAAGCAATGCAGAGCTTGAAGGCTGAACACAACTTATTGCTTCAAAAGGAGATGGGAATTCTTTCATTGACGATAGCGACTATGAAACAGGACCATGAAGAGGAGAGGTCGAAATGGCAAAGAGATCTCGCGAATGAGAAAGAAAATCACACTGTCGAAAAACACCAACTCACTTCCGAGTACAACCAACAACGTACCTTGATGGAGCAGGACTACGCCAACAAGACAAGGCTGAATCGTGAAGCTAGCGGTAAGGAAGTTGCGGATATGAAGGAAGCTCTTGAGTTACAAAAAGCACTGTTCACTGGTAGAGTTGAAAATATCAAGGAGGGATATAAGTCTCAACTTGGAAAACTGATCGCTGAACGTGACGGACTCAAGGACAAGCATGCTACAGAGCTCCGTAATCTTAGAGGTAGTTTCGAACACGAAATCGAAGCATACTGTGAGGCTCTTTTGGCTCGAGACAATTTCACGCCCATTCCCGACCCAGAGATTACTTCCCGGTTCACGGCTCTGACGCAAGAGGTGCATGCCCTGTCTCTACTTGAATGGAAAGCAGATCGGAAAAAGTGGTCAACTCAGGTGCTGCATCAACTTTCGGACAACGAGAGAAGTTTGAAACAACAAATCCTTAAAGATATTATTTGGCGGGCCTTGCAGGAGTACATCTTCTGCAGCCCATTCAGAATCTTAGGGGAGGAAGGGAAAATCTTGGAAAAGCAATGGAATGATGCATGTGGACAAGGTTTGCTCCACGCATTGTCTGGGCAATTGCCTCTTTTAGAAGTCCGCTAATTGCAGCAGATTCTCGATTCGACAATGGGTTTTACATCTGGCCTGGGCCGGGGATAGAGGCCGAAAGATGGAGGTATGTGAATATTAAAGAATGCCATGCCGCCCTGAGGATGCGTGTCGCATCGGAATTGGATTACCGAGCGAAACTCAAGAAGAGCTTTAAATTTTCACTTGAAAAGCTGAGAGAAAGCATGTGGGAAAAGATTGGCGAAGTTGTCGAGTACAAAAGAGAAAGTGTTCAGGCAATGGAGCAAATGACAATCAAGGCAGTGAGCATGTGGTTGGAGTTTGGGGAGCAAAGATGCAGGATCTTGGCAATCGAAAATCGGCCAAATAGTGCAGTTGTTGATGACAGGGTCAACAAGGAAGTAGACATTCTGGTACGACCACAACTGAAGAGATACGGAAAGTCCAATGGGCAGGATCTTGACATCGGAGAAATTATCAAAGGCTGCGAAGGGGAAAGCATTAGCCTGAGCGAATTATAGAATGAAAGAAGGAAAGGTGAAACCGGATGAGGCACGCAAGTCCCGAACGATGGTGGTGGCAACAAGACCGACAAAGAAGCCGAGGACAAGCATGCCTAGCAGAGTATTAACGATAAGAGAGATCTTCATCTTAAGGACTATTTGTGGGACGAGGTTAGATTAAGGCATTCAGGGAAAATTGGTGTGGGAGGGAACGGTAAATCCAACACGATTAACGATTGTGAATTACCTTGGGGAGACAGACCCCTTGGAGTATCTTTTTGCTTGTTGCATAGAAGGTAGGGCTCAGGGTCAGTGTTGCTTGCGGTCTGGAAGACACTGTGCTGGCGAGAGAGAATTGACGAATGATGGTGAAGTTCTGGAGAGTCGATTAAAGAAGGCGAAGTGGTGTTTGAAGAAGGATAGTGACTGGTAATTTCTCCTGGAAGGGAAGGTTTGGGACATGCTTGCAATGCCGGAAGCCGGATAATGGAGTGTTGGTTGAACTTATTTTTGGTACTTAAAGCCCCACTAAAATTCTTTCTTCCCTTTACATTATTAGCCGATATACTTTTCACTACATTTACATTTCTCTTTGGGTAAGGATTTGACTTCTCAAACTCCACTATTAGTAATTGAGCAGACTCTACGCTATCTGCGGCCTCACAATGCAAGTTTCCGAAACTTATCCAGCCACGGATGCCTCTTCTTGCTGAAATATTATAGGCATGAAGTTAGCGGTCACAGTCCAAGCTGTTGATATTATAGTTAAATGGAGGCTACCGAAAGTCGCTTCTTAAGTCATAACTGTGCCCAGCGTGCGAAAAAAAATTAAATCACATTAATTACATTAATCATGATACTTCATGAATACCTTTAACTTTAGTTAAAGGGTCCTCCGAGGTGTTTTGCCTTCTCTCACTTTTGCCAGTCGACGGTCTTGGCATTTTTCACCTGATCACGTAACGTGATACCCATGTGACTTGGCGCTCACGCTAGATGTGATTTGGCGAAAAACCTGACGTCGCGCCTTCGCGATTGACCTCGCGTCCAAACCACTTCAAAATATCTCTCCACCTTTCCACGTAATCATTCACAAGCTCACAGACGCCTGTATCTGTTTCGTATAGCTCTACATCCTATTCTGATAATCTCGACCTTCAAATCGATTGAGTTCGAGTGCTGAATCTTATATTATATGCCTCTATTCGATTTATATAGAGGGATATAGTAGTAAACGGATTTTTGAAGCTATTCGGAAATGTTTGAGACTAATGACGCTACTTAGTCAGTTCTAACATTTAAGCGAACTAGCTATACTTCACTTGCACTAGATACTCTCTATTTATATACTTAATACCTTTAAGAGAATGTTTAATTATAAATTTTTAAGTTAAAGGTCATATATTAGGTTTATATAATTATGCTATAACGTAATACCTAAAAGATTTGACTAGATTAGAATAATTAATCATGAATAGCCACAAATACTTAGATTAATATACATGTGACCATATCACGTGATGGACTAGCCTAATTAAGTAAAGATCTTGCTTTAGTATTATCTTAGCGAGCTTTTCTCCCTAGGAGCAAGGTAGTAGAGAGCCAGATCCTTACCTAAGGTAGTCAGGTTAACCTATTATATGTTGCGATCACGTGTATATTAATTAAGATATTTATGAATATTCATAATTAGGTTAATTAATTCGTGAATAGAATATGTTTAATGAGAATATTTCATGAAGAGATTTTAGATTCATAGCTATTAATATAATCCAATCTATTCATTTCTCACACTGACTGTGCCCTAATTTCAAGCGTTCAAACCCTGGCTCCCTGTGTACCTTTGAATATTTAACGGAGAGAGTAATAGAGTATACAGCTCGCAGTATTCGTAAAAGGATTATAAATACAGAGGCACTGTGCAGGACTAGAGCTCGCCTAATAATTACTCCACAGCGCCATCTTTCAAAGCCATTTTATGGCGTAAAGGACAACAGATGTAATGTGTCTGGCCGATACCTTCTTCTACTTTAAAATTTCGTAGCTTCTGAGTTGAGCTTAACCGAACTCTATGAGAACCATCTAGACTAAGTATTTCGTATTAAACAAATGTAACAACAAGAACATGATTGACAGCATTTATAGATTGGCAACAACATAAAGGTTCACATTTAAATACACAACTGAATGAAGGGTGAAGGAGCTCGTTGGTAAGGGCGGTTGGGTATATAGTTGGATCAATGTATATGTGTACTCAAACTCGCGAGCTTTACTACGAAACCTACTACCACCAAGTGATACAATTTCAACCCAATGCTATTCTCCAAGATCAAGAGAAACCAAAGAACAAAAGTTTATATTTATAGCCATTTCACTCTTTGGATTATTTGAGAGAGAGTAAAACCAGGCTCGGCAAAAATACCTAAATTTCCGGTATCGATACGTATCGATGCCAGAATCGTAAGGTATCGATAGTATCGATAGTAGCATCGATTCCCTGAACCTAATTTTCCCCTTTAATTACAATTAACTTTAGAACCACTTCTCTTATAAGAAAACTTTTGGTAGCGCAAATATTCTCTTTAATTTAGGCTTTCTATCTAGCTACTTATCTTATACTTTAGGCTAAAACTAATCTCAATGCGGCTATTTTAAGTAAAAATGAGCTTTTGAGATTTTCGTGAGGCTCGCTTATATATTTAGTGCCTTGATAAGAAATACGAATACGGGGCTTAATTCTCCGAATACGAGAGGTATTTTAAATTTAAGATATTATTAAATTTTATTAATAATAGTAAATAAATTTTTTAATAGAAAGACTAGAGATAAAAGGAATTACATATTCTTATATTCTTATATAAATAAAATAATGAAATAAAGAGATAATTTTTAGGGGTAAGAATCGATAAGGTATCGATACGTATCGATTCTTACGATACCTGAAAAATACCTAATACTATCGATAGTAGTATCGATGCCTCAGGTATTTTTGCCGAGCCTGAGTAAAACAGTCAAAAGCTAGGTAAAGCACAGTAGGAAAACAATAATATACAGACTAATTCGAAAATGAAATGGCATCCATGTAAATAAATCACATAACCAAGCAACCGCAACAGCCTCCTCGACTCTCTTCTCTGTCGTGGACAAGTTGCACCTCATATTTGTTCATACCCATCCCAGTTCTTGGCCCAGCTTGAGATGCATAGCTCCCATATCCAGGAGATCCAACTACGCCATCTCTCCAGCTAGCCGCATATCCAGCAGGCACATCCTCATTGAAGCGACATCTGCCCACGGGACAATGAAACCACTGCTGTTGTGTTTGGTTATTAATCCCAATGCGACTCGTGAACCCGCATACACAACGTGGGTTTCCTTCCACGATTCCCTGGTGGTCGTTCCAAGAAATGAATATGCTTTTCCCACCATGGCAAACGTCCTCACAGCGGAAATAGGGCCGGCCAACGTGACCGTGGGTATTTTGCGAGTTGACGGTTTGTGGGTTCGCGGTGTGGCCGCAGTTGCATGTGGGTGGCTGATTGAGCGGAAAGCTAGGCTCCATGATGAAGGGCTGTCTAATTATCAGATCAATGTTCTGTAGAGAGATTTGGCATTACGAACCCGTGTTTATTGCACTTCTGAGGGTTGAGAGCTCTAAACGGAATAAGAAGATGACCAAGTCTGGCTGCTCAAGACATAATTTTGCAGTTAGCGAGGTGGGAGAGGTTCATGCATCCAGACAAGCTCGGAGGTAGTGACCACGAAGGCTGGGAGTATGGTGACTTAAGAGTGAGAGGACACTCGCTTATTACCCCCCCTTTTAGACACGACTTTTTGGCCGCGCCGCAGCCATGCCTGGTACCGCTTATTTCCACCTGCATATTTAACGTTTCAAGTATCAATACAGATACCCGACTAGGCTAAACGATATTATTATCTGAGACCTGAGCATCAAAAACCAATCGGAATATGGTTTAGGCTGCTCTAGCGCAAATAAATCATTTTCGTCATCCTCCGGTGAGCAAAAGCGGAATTTCGATACATCCATAGCGCTAAGAGAGCCGAAGAGAAGAAACGACAGGACTCGCTCAAAGCCACGTATGATAACCTGCAGGATCTATAAAAATAGTTCCTACTCATTGCGTAATCTGAAAACTGCCAGTCCAAGTAAGATCTGATGAAATGGGAAACAACGGACGTGATCCTCGACCGGCATGTGTTTCGCTTCCTACCCCAAAAGGGTGTCGAGGCAACAAAAAGAAAACCATACCAGGCCAATCTCTCACATTTTGACTTGATTATTCAGAACTGAAAGCACTTTGAGTATGATGGCAATGAGAAGTACAAAATTCTGCTCTTACGCTTTTGTAATTTTGTGAAGTCGCAGTTATAGACCTTTGGAACAATTGAAAGATCTCGTACCTGGGTCTACTGCTGTATAAAACTTGCCTTCATACGTTCTATCGCGTAAAATACATCCCAAATTATAGTCCGAAAAGAACAAGAAAAGTCTGAATTGTGTTATTCTCTATTAGAGACACTCGGGACCCGTGATACAAGTGATTGGCTTAAGAGGAAACGAGAAAGTACGAATAGAATATTCCAGTTAAAGAATATAAGAGAGATGGAGAGATCAGGGGCCAAGAACGCTAGTTCTCGTTGTTTCAGCCGTTGTCTCTTTATTCTTTGAGGGGATATGGAACGATTATCCTTCATCACCAATCATTCAGACCCCCTTGTTTGAATTTGAGTTCGAAATTGGGGGATGGGCAACACAACTCAGTAAGGCAATACTGAGGGGCTTTGAGCGTTCTTGATGTCGTTGACTCTAGATGGTTAGGATATCGGGAATCGGGTTGCCAAGACATTCAAGGCTGTCTATCTATCAGTCTTATGTTGAGAGGGCGCTCTGTCAATCGAATTCACCTATGCTACAAAGCAAGTAGAGGGAACTTCTACGGAGAAAGTGCCTGTGTGAGAGACGTGAACCTCGAATAACGGATTTGAGGCTTAAAAAGGCAGGAGCAGAGTCAATCAAATCCGCAAGTGTCCGGTGCGAGCCATCACGGGGGTTGCAGGCCACCACAGGAAACATCGACGAATAGAGGGAGACTTGCTGGCAACGAGACAAGTTCGAGTTAATATGGAGAAGTGGGGTTTAAATTGAGAAGTGGCACTGAGATGCAGTGCCTTTATCGACGCTTAAAATAACATGGAATATGAAGTGAAAAGTGTGACGGCAAGAACTGGATTAACAACAATAAGGACAACAAGGCAAGCTACAGAACGTCGAGAAGGGCCGAAACACACATTCTCAAACCCACATGTATCTTCACTTCAGCTCTCTTTCCCTTCCACGTTGGTCTCTCAATGCTATGGCTGTGTTAGCAATCGTAACCGTCGTTGCCCTAAATAGGATCCAATCATGGAGTAGATGCCTGCCCTAATTGCACATTATCGTCAAGAAAGTCGTTGTCTCCACCCAACCTGCGGATCTAAATGGAAACTAATAGACAACAACTAATATTGAGTTAGAAAACCTTCTCAAAAACAAGAAACCACCCCTCCCAGAGTGTCAAACAATTTACTTCATTATAATTGCCGGCCTGTAATTAAATCAAATTAGGTCAAATCCCCAGTAAATAAATTATAATAAATTATCTACTTAATTTAATTAAATATAATTAATTACCTTCATTTTTTTTGGGACACACTGAGTCCCCTCCACGCTGCCACGCACAACCCCAAACCTACTGTGACGGCGAGATCAGTGCAATAGTCGAAGGCTCAAAGTTCAGAGAATCTTATGTATTGAAAATACTAAGCCGGAGAGCAAAGAAGGGAGGAATGTCTCAACATTTAGTAGTGCGCTGCCCAGACCTCTAGCTTAGTTCCTTGGTTCAGGCCAGTTTCCTAGTTCCCATTCCCGGCCGATCATGCAGTGGCACCACCCATCACACCTACCTACAAAGAATCAACTACTATCCCCTCCCTTGAATCTTACAGCGGGCCCTTTAGTAACGCCACCCTGAAACCTCATTTATAGCCCCCAACTAAGAAATACCATGTGCTTTCCAGAATCGCTATTGGGTATACACCCTTAAGATGGCCAGTGCTTGGGTGGTGTTATCCTTGGGCCCCCTGTAAGCATTTAAGGGAGGGGATAGTAGTGGTACCCTCGTCCCTCGCGTTACACCTTAAAACGAGAAGAATTCGCTTAACTTCCGATCTGATGTCGTGTAAACAGCATAAAATATAACAATTAATTCCATACTTCATACTCTCGAAACGAGAAATCCTTGATAAAGATAGCACCAAATGGGGGGATTCTCTGTAGGGAAGGCAACACCATAATACCTAACCAGAACCCCTTCACCTCGCCCGTATCAATCGCTATCAACTTGTCTTGCTATTAAACTCACCCTAAACACTAAATTTTTCGACACTCATTATCCCCACGAATAAAGTAACCTAGGATCAGCAGACATCGGACAAGTAGATGACAGCGAAGGAAAGGACAAAACCCACCCTTTTCGATTTCCTTTACTGCAAGCCAGCTGCTTGAGATGCACCAGTGGCAAGCCTCAACCTGCAGCACCAGTTACCGCCTTGCGATCTCGGACATGAGACTTGACGGCTCGGGCCTCAAGGAACGATTGCAAGCTTCCATCCAAGTCTCAGAGATCAAGAGCGTTAAAGAGGAAGCAACAGTCAAGCCTTTGGCTACGTTATCCTTATTGACTTTCCCTGGCCACTTACATAGAATATGATGCCCCCATGGGATAATGCTAGTATGGAAGATAATGTGATTTTGACCTCGCCATCCCTCAGGGTCTTTGTCTTTCACTAGCCACTGCGGGGTTTGTGCGCTGAAGACGACTAAGCGAGTGACCCCTCGAGGGCTGCGGGGTTTGTGCGTTGCCACTGACAAGCCTAAATCAACTCCAAATGTGTGCTGTACCGTCATGCGTCGTACACATTACGGGTGAATCCTACAACTAGAGCATGTGTCCACTGACACATTGCATTTCATGGCGCTCACCGTCCTTTCACACACAACCTGATTCGTGAAGCGAGAGTTCCAACGCTGCGCTGTTTGTGCGCGATCGCCGATGAGTCAAAACAGACATCACACCACCCAATGATGCAAGGCAGGATGCTTCATCTACAGTACGGCCCTGCACGGTGACAGGAGAGTGGCTGGACTCAACATGGTTCGGTGGTTTGTAATTGCGATATTTGTGCGTTTTCTCAGTCAGCATCAGGTCGAGCCTCGAACCTTCCCTCGAGGAGATTTTCAAGGGAGTTGAGCTCAGAAAAGATTCCACATGCAACTTCCCATATCCCTCCAAATTCACTGATCTAACAACACCTTCAAAAAAACAGTTCACTTCCTTGCCCATATCACACACCCAACAGAGCCCTCCTCCTTTCCACTGTCAGGCGGAAGCGACGACTTGAAACAATGGAGCAACCCAAGAACCCAACCACTCAACTCGAGACCAGCACGACGACTGTATTGATAGGCAATCTTCATTGTCCATCATGCGTATCGAACATCAACGATGTCCTTTCCACTCTTGATACGAAACCACTGTCGGTTTCTATCTCCATCGTGTCTCAAACCGTTGTGGTCCAGCACACACCGTCTTTGCCAGTTGAGAAAATCGCACATGCGCTTAGGGAAGCTGGCTTCGAAATAGACAGTATAATCCTAGATCACAATACCGAGTCCGATGGAGCTGCAGGGGTTGGCATTGAGAAAGATGGCCATCAGCAAACGCAGTTGCATCCACAGGGAACGACAAGATGGGGAACCTTGGGAAGAAACAAGAAGGACGAGGAAGAGCGAGAAAGAGCGACACATTTAGAGAGATGTGATCAGTGTCGTGCGGAGCAGGAGGAGAGTAGGGGATCGAAATCCATGATTCTGCGTACCTCGATGAGCATCAAGGAGCTACCTCAGCAGAACGAACGTGGTGAAATGGACCAAACCCACGATGTCGCCGATGTAGGGCCTACAGATCAGCCTTTTGCGGCTGTAGGTACCCACAAACCACAACTAGTACGAACCTTGTTGTCGATCTCCGGCATGACCTGCAGCTCCTGCGTTGGCAACATCACTGAGGCTCTCCGATATAAGGCGTGGATACAATCTGTCGATGTCAATCTCCTCTCCAACAGCGCATCCGTGGACTTTTATGGCAGGGAACATCTTGGCGATATTACCGATGCCATCGAATCCGCCGGGTACGAAGCAACAGTTCACCAAACCGAAGATATTGAAGATCAGACCACCCATGATTTGTCACGGACGGACGATATATGGCGCGCATCTTATGCCATAGGTGGAATGACGTGTAGTTCTTGCGTTGGTAGCATCAAGAGAGCGCTCGAGATGTTTGACTGGGTTGTGAAGGCAGAAGTCAACTTGGTCTCAAATAGCGCTACGGTGCTATTCAAAGGGAAAGGGCATTTGGCACAAATTGCGAAGGCTGTTGAAGAGATAGGATACGAGGCAACGTTGAGTGCTATGGATGATTTGAACATGGCTCGCAAGCAGAAAAATCAGAGGACGGTAACTATTCGCGTTGACGGCATGTACTGTGATCATTGCCCTTCCCGAATCTTGGACGCATTGAAAGCGGCCGGGAGCCGTGTGCAAATCGAGGGGACTCTATCAAGGACGAATCCAATCTTGAAGGTCACATACGTTCCTGACGCACCCGAATTTACGATTCGACACATTCTTGCGACTATATCGGCAGCAGATGCATCTTTTAGAACCTCTGTCTACCACCCTCCTACACTTGAAGAACGCTCCCAAAAGATGCAAGCCGAACAAAGGCGCCGTATTTTGCTTCGTCTCATACTTTCTATCATAGCCGCCATCCCGACTTTTATCATCGGAATTGTCTTCATGAACCTTCTGCCATCTAGTCATCCTGGTCGGCAGTACTTGATGCATCCGATATGGTCGGGTAGCGTTAGTCGAGGGGAGTGGGCGCAGTTTATCACAGCTACCCCAGTTTACTTCTTCGCAGCAGACCTCTTCCACCGTCGCGCAATTAGGGAGATACGAGCTCTGTGGAGACCAGGAAGTCAGACACCAATCCTCCAAAGGTTTTACCGTTTCGGTAGTATGGATATGCTTATGTCTTGGGGTGTCTCAATTGCATATTTCTCGTCAATCGCCGTGCTGGCTATCGATGCTACGCAACCTTCTGATGGAACAGCGATGAAAGCAAGTTCCTCATATTTCGACGCGGTAGTCTTCTTAACAATGTTCCTATTGATCGGAAGGATACTCGAAGCATATAGCAAAGCGAAGGCCGGGGATGCGGTGACGATGTTGGGGAAGCTTCGACCGACTGAAGCAATTCTCGCCAGCCACAGGGGAGGAGGATTCGGGGACAACCAGCCTAATACTCAGGGGCAGCAACAGTCAGTCAGCATTGACTTGGTCGAATGCGGTGATACCGTTCGAGTCCTGCACGGCGGCTCTCCGCCTTGCGACGGCATTATTATCGAAGGCGAGTCAAGGTTTGACGAGTCGAGCCTGACAGGGGAATCCAGACTCGTGGCGAAATCAATCGGCGATGAAGTGTTTTCCGGCACAATCAATACAGGGGATCCTATCTCTATCGAAGTCTCTCGCATCTCTGGAGCCTCTATGCTAGATCAAGTCGTTGCCGCTGTCCGAGAGGGGCAGACAAAACGAGCGCCAATTGAGCGCGTTGCCGATGTACTCACCAGCTATTTTGTCCCGGTTATCACCTTCATTGCGGTCTCCACTTGGATCATCTGGTTGAGTCTCGGACTTTCTGGCTCGCTTCCTCAAAGCTACCTGGATGTTGGCGTTGGAGGCTGGCCCTTCTGGTCGTTGCAATTTGCAATCGCTGTCTTCGTTATCGCTTGTCCTTGTGGCATTGGACTCGCTGCTCCTACCGCTCTCTTCGTTGGTGGTGGTCTAGCAGCCAAACATGGGATCCTCGTCAAAGGGGGAGGAGAGGCGTTTCAAGAAGCCAGCGGTCTCGATTGTATCGTCTTCGATAAGACTGGTACGCTGACCCAAGGCGGAGAGCCTGCTATTACCGACCATGTCTTGGGTAGCGAGGAAGACACTGACTTTACCTTTGGTGCAATTAAGGTATTAGAAGAGAGCAGTAGCCACCCGATTGCAAAGGCGTTAGTTTCATTCTGCGAGAATAAGCAGGCGGAAAGACTTCACTCGTCGCGACAAACAGAAATTCCTGGCAAGGGACTCAAGGGCTCCGTAGTGTCGGCGACAACCAAGGAGAGCATCGAAGTCTTGATCGGGAACGAGTCTTTGATGATGGAGCACGACGTTGATATCCCGAAATCATCCGTTGCTACCCTCGAGAGCTGGAAGGTTCAAGGGAAGTCAGTTGCGTTGGTGGCTGTGAGATCGGTCTCCAATGCCGAGACATTGAAAACGGAAACGACCTGGAGGCTGTCAGCAATTTTTGCAATAGCGGACCCGCTTCGTCCTGAATCTCGCGACGTTGTTATGGCGCTTCGCGGCCGGGGCATCGACGTTTGGATGATATCTGGCGACAGCCCTACCACAGCGTTTGCGGTGGGGGATCTGGTTGGCATTCCGAGGACAAACATCATCGCTGGGGTCCTACCCAATCAAAAGGCAGAGAAGATCAAGTCCCTTCAGAAATCCTTGAAGAAGTTGAATCGTGGTTATCAAAGAGCAATCATCGCCATGGTCGGAGATGGTATCAACGACTCTCCTGCTCTAACCGTGGCCGACGTGGGCATTGCCATTGGCTCTGGATCAGACATCGCCATCTCCTCAGCAGAGTTTGTCCTCATCTCGCCGGGCTTGGCCCCCTTGCTCACCCTCATCGACCTCAGCCGAACCGTGTTCACAAGAATCAAATTCAATTTCGGCTGGGCGCTGGTTTATAATTTGCTTGCCCTCCCTGTGGCTGCTGGCGCGCTGTATCCGATTAAGACCAGTGGAGGCCATGTCAGGCTTGACCCCGTCTGGGCTAGTGTAGCTATGGCGTTAAGCAGTCTGAGTGTCGTCTGTAGCAGCCTTTTGTTGAGGACGAGGTTGCCGGTGGTGGGTTTTAGAGTGGCCAAGCCTCGAGAGTAAACTGCAGGATCTTTGCTGATTATATGGTTTCAATGGTTTGGGTTTTGGGGTTTTACCAACAATTTGCATTTTCAGAAGCCTAGAAGTTAATTGCAATACAAGTGGAGCTTGGCTGAAAGTTTCAGGTTCTCTCATGCCTGTCCATGCTATTTTGACGGATTAAGTAGGAGCTGTTGTACAACGGGAATGTTCACGTTCTCCCATCCTTACGCTCATCATCCTCATGTGACCAATGCCGCCTTTGCTCAGGCCTGCTCAGGCCAACTCACCCTGTTTATGTGACGCGGTACAACCGAAGCTGAACTCGCCAGAAATTTTTAATTTTTAACGAGGAGCCCGAAAAGGCGCCTCCAAGCCCAAGGGTCCCAAATATGTGACTATTCATAACCATACCGATAAGTGCGAAAAGAATATTATAAGGGGATGCTTTTGTCCCTTGCACATTTCACCTAATAGCCACGTATTCTAAAAATAGCGTTTCGTATCTTTCCTCACTGCGTTCTGTCTTGTCTTCTTGCGATTGCCTACCTTTTTTTATGTCTACTATAGATATCAACCTCCCTCCACGTCCATCCTACCAAACACACCCTCTCTATTCAGACCTCTTTTCCTTTCTCTCCCCTCCTTGAAACTTCGTATAAAATTGCCCACAAACTAAGTATCGAGTTATTGAGCATCCATTGCGATGATGGACCTATGTCTCAGACCTAATGCCTCGCCCCCTCTAGCTCTCTCGCTTCCAACGGAATATATCCACAGACTTATACCTCTCGCCGTGGAGTATGTGCTCGCATATCTAGGGCAAGAACTCGAAGGCCCCGGTGAAGTTTCTTCAACAGCATCTCAAAATTATCATCATTGGTGTTGTTGTTGGTCGTCTTCGCCAGCACTTGAAGACCCTTATCCTCACATTCTTCTTCCACAGCCGATTCTGGAACACGGATAACCATAAGCGTTCCCTGCATATCTTCTTCCACAGCCGATTCTGGATAACGGACAGTAACCATAAGCGTTCCCGGCATATCTTCTTCCACAGCCGATTCTAAATAATTGGCCCTAAAAGTTCCCTGCATATCTTCCTGGGGCTTTTCTTCCGCGTCAAATGTTCTTCGGGCTCTCGTGCGTATCTTCATTTCAACGTGCGACTTGTCGAAGTTGGTATACCAGTAAGCTGATGCCTCCGATATAGCCAAGCGTACGAGCTTGAGGCCATCACTTGTGCGTCGATGGACTGCGTATCCCAGCGCCAAGGTTAGGCAGATAGCTATGATGGCTCGGTAATATTCCATTTGGTCGAAAATTGGTCCCTCAGAACCCACCGAGTCCACGGAAAGAATAGAATCCTCGTAGTCGTCAGACATCTCTGAGAACGACTCCGCAGCGGAATTTTCGGAATCGTAGCCTGCGTAATTCTCGGGAAAGCGACTGTTTTCCGGGAATGATTGAACGTTCTTTAGGACTTTAGATAACAGCTTAAGTTCTTCTGTCTCGAATTTATTTCGGTCTCGGAGCGTCCGTCGAATGATTTTTTCATAGGATGTAGCGCAAATTCTGCTTCCGATCATCACTTCCAGGAGCAGCAACCCCAAAGCATACAGGTTGAAGTCTTCGATAATGATTGACATCCGTTCTTTTATCACTTGTCTATCTCCCTTGCCAATAAAGTATTCCTCTCTTCGCCATTTAAGCTCTCCTAGCCAGTCATTGGAATTGGTGTGCATCGTGATCATGCATAATCCATGGGCCATACCAATTCGCTGCTGTACGATAGTCGATGTTGTACCCACTTTGCGATCTAGAGGTAGGACTTTAAAGAGCCACCAGATCCATAGCCCAAGGCCATCTTTCATAGAGACTATGCTTTCCAACAGGGGCTGACAAATGCTCAAGCATTCCTGTGATTCAAAGTCAAAGTGAAAGGACCAGTACATAGCAGCATATTCAATGAAGGGGTACTGTCTAAGCAATTGGTGGATGCAGTTCCATCGGTCTTGTACTGTGTCTTGAAGATTATGTCCTAACACGTAGGTAGGAGCAGCTCTGAGCCTTAGGTATGTGAGGCAGATAGTTGAGATTTCAAGTTCCGCTTCATCTCTCCCAAGGGCAAACAGCTTCGCTTTCCCATTTCGTATTTTTTCCGAGAGCAGATACTCTTTCACTGTATAATGGGCAAGGCTGACGTGATTTCCCACAGTAACGACCAAGCTCTTGCAGAATCGGAGTATGCGTTCCGGGCTGTCGAACCTGTCTCCTGGATCTATTTCCCCAGCCCCGGCCTTGATTACTGCAAACTCTGCCATTTCGGCCAACATGATTGGTCGAGCAGAGTAGACAAGAATGAGGAGCGCACGGCGTAGCAATTGTTGGCCGGAGGGAGAGTTGTCCAACAGTATTCTTTCGTAAGTATTATCGATGCCATTTGGAAGCTGCGCTAACGCTTCGCGAACAATATTTGGTCTTGTGTCTTCCATTTGTTGAATAACTTCAAGCTGGCACTGAGCCCAACGGAACCTAGACAGTATCGAGTCAGCTCGGTGCCACAGATATCATTGACCGGATGAGATGCCGTTGAAGATTGGCTTACATTCCCTTTGAGCCATCCGTTAATGCAATTTCGATATCCCTTTTGACCTCCTCAGAAAAGTCCATAAAATCATCAGACTGCAGCTTTCTGCGAACATACAGTGCCACATCTCCATTGACGTACGTTACGTTCAGCCAGTGAAGTCGATAGTTTGAACTAGTTATAAAACTGCAGTTTTGAAGCTCTTGCATTCCGTTTGAAGTTTTTAAATTATTAAACTAGTCCGTTTAAGGTTATAAACAGGACGAACTAGTTCAAACTGCATAAACTGCAGTTTTGGACTATAGTTCTGCACGTGATACATACAAAATAAAACCTATTTCTGAATAGTTACCCTCCCCCTTACTCGTTAACTACCTCCGGCTTTATCTGTGGTCCAATAAATAGATTATCTGGTATAACCTCCTTTAGCTTATACCACGATTTCAAGTATACTAAGGCCTTAATTATCTTTATACTTAACCTATTACGGCTATCCGTCAAAATCAGCTTTATAGCTGAAAATATACGTTTAGGCTTAGTAGATATCGCGGGAATCGATAATATCTCAAGAGCTAATTAGCTCAAATGAGGGTATTACTGTTATTGAGTAGGCTAAAGCCACTAATCGCGTGAATCATAAAGGCCCTTGATAACTAGCTAGGCATAATAATGGGCGTATTCGTCCTTAATAACCTTAATATCCCTATCCTACTTATTAAGAAAGAGAAGAAACCAATTACTCGTCTTTGGTTCAGGTTCCCTTTACTCTATCTAACTACCCTAAGGCTTATAGAGCTCCCAAAGGTCCTATATTATCTTCTTTAACTTGGAAATCCACTTCTTCTTACCCTAATTATTATTAATATACTACTATTTAAATCATGGGTTAAGAACTAAGGTAGTAATATAAACCAGAGTCTCCTCTATTAGTTAATAATATTTATTAAGCTTACTCTACCCCGAATTAAACATCTTACTAAGTGATAGATGGTCCTTGAACTTAGCCTTACCCTCCTCAAACTTACCTAGAATAAAGTCCATTACTAGTAGAACTATATCGAGTATAGAGGAATTAGACTTAAGAGCCTTAGTGGTTTAAGTAATTAATTCAAGAAACTCCTGAATATAGCCTAGTAATTCCCACTCCTCTTTAGTAAGCTTATCTAAGCGGCATTTATTATCGATATATTACTCAAAATAGGCGTTAATAGCGTCGTAAATAGGTTCTAATAAAGTAACCTTCAAAGCCTTAGCCTAGGAGTTCCAGCGGGTCTTGTTGTCACGTGCAAGCCGAAGACCTTTGGATAGCTTCAGAAACTTCTATATATGTTAAGGACTAGCTTAAAGGTATATAATAAAGTTATGAAGCTTACTAAGAGGGCTATGCTTATACTATTACTTAATAAGACTAAGTTAAGCCTTAATCTCCTTCGTATTAAGCGTATTATTCTCAAGATTCTCAGAATTAGTAATGAATAGGAAGCTATGGACTAAAAGATTAAGAATATAGCCTTAATAGCGAATTCGATAGTGTTTCGTATCGTATTTAATATTATACTCTTGAAATAGGACTAGAAATTAGTTAGTAAAAAGAGCGTATTTATATAAGCTTTGGAAATTCTACTTACTTCTACCTAGTGCCTTAATTATAGTATTGTTATTTGACGTATTATCTATTTAAAAATAGCTAACTTTAGAGATAATACCTTATTCTTAGAGTACTCTCTCGATAATTAGTGTAATATTATCCCCTTTATATGACCCCTGAATCTCCTTTAAAGTAAGTAAGGATAATTTAAGCTAATTATCTTTAGAGATATAATGACTAATAATCGCTAGAATCGGAAGAGAGTTCGGGGACGTCTATATATTTTAGGTGATATGAATTCTAGTATGAGAATATTATAATCGAAGTCGAATATGCTCCTTCTTAATATCGTATTAACGGTAAACCCATAAACCATAAGTTGAGTGAGTATTTAGTAAGTAAATATTAACGTTTTTATTGAGGTAAGTAAGAAAGGCTCTAAATTCGGGGCACTCTATAAGGCATAGAGCTTGATTATCTGATATAATCTAACGAATAAATAGAGCTTCTAAAGTAGTACTATCTAGGGGTTTCTCATTTTCAGTTTCTTCCGTAAGCTTCCGCTTCTTAGAAGTATTAAATTTAGCCGAATTTATAGCGTCTTGAATCGATTATTATTATTACTATAGTCGTTTATTTATAGGGGAGTCTTTGTGGATGGAATGGGCGTTCTTCAAATGTGTTTCGATATTACGGGAGCTTATAGAGACGATATACTCCTTGGTTTTGCCCTGCTTAGTACACGGCCCATATAGCCAAACCTTAATACTATCCTTATTATAGAATACTGCCTGTATATCCTCTGTACTAGCTATATAATTATAGACCTAATATATATGCTTCTTCTTAGTTTTCGTGGAAGTGGAGGTAGGAGTCGAGGATCTCGTGGTATTAGGTGTATATTATTCAAGTCCTTTGAATTGGACGCTGTCGAGTAAGGAGAGGGCTGAAGAGATTGTAGGAGAGGTTGGTGGGAAATCTTGCTCTTAGTTATCGTCGTTTCTGATAGGAGGCGTAGCTTAGGAGGAGGCGAATGAGAGGCGTGATTGGTTGCTTGTAGTGCGTCTATTGCTAGCTCCACGGCCCCGTAATGGTTGAGATATAGTGGCGTTGTAGCGTTCTGCAGAAGGAGAAGTTAGTGCGAATAGCCTCAATTACGTAAGAGAATCGTGAAAATTTTTTATTATGGGAGCTAATAATAATAGTACTAATTTTGGTGTGAACTTAATAAGCGAGATAAATTCACTTTAGAAAACTGTAGTTTGAACTACAGTTTACACTTCAGTAGACGGCAAAACTGTAGTTTTCAACTAGTGCGATTTTTATATCCTCTATTCCGTTTACCGTTTTAATAAAAGTCAACTAGTTCGTTTGAACTGCAGTTTGAACGGTAGAACTGTAAAACTATCGACTTCCCTGCGTTCAGCTCCACTGCTTGTATCGCCAACTCGACAAAACGTAATTCGATCAAACCGGTTTTGCGACTCGTGCATAATATCCTCAAACTTGACTTTCCTGCACTGATAAGCTCCCCAATAGTGTTTAACAGCTCACGGTCTTCACCGCGCGTACATTCGTCAAGAGCATCTATGATAATGTATACTTCTGGCAGCAGGTCGAGAAGGTTTAAGAGAACAGTGATCAAAACTCGTCGGCGGGGCTCGGACGGAACCTTGATGTCATTACCGACGTGTTTGCTAAACAATGTTTGAACTGACACTGGAATATCGTCGAAGTGTCTGGCAAGCTGCGCTAGCAAGGAACGGATCATTGTGTTACAATTTCCTTTCGTAGGCTTTCCAAAATCAAAGTAGAAATATATCACTGCACATCTCCGAGATCTAATTGATTCGGCAAAGTTTTGAGATAAATTAGAGATCACGGTCGATGCGAGAATCGTTTTTCCGGAACCCGCTGTGACGTGTCAGCTCTTATAGCTAAGAAGGAGGGAAATGATGAGATATCCAGGGGATTAGAGGAGAGTGCAAGAGTCGCGATTTGGAAATCTTACGGATACCATGCAGCCAAATATGGGGATTCTTTCCGGACTGCCAATTCGAGAACTCGACGCTTTGTAGGAACCAAAGACCCGTTCCTTCTTGCCAGAGCTCTCTTGCAGCTTCATGCTTTTCAACCGAGTCGATGTTTGATAACCAGTTCAGAATCATTTTCCGCCGCTTTTCGTTGAGTAACTTTTGCTTCGTGAAGTCTTGGCTGGATTTCCACCGCTTTGCATCTTCATGGTGAGCAAGGATGTGCTCATCTATTTTTGCTGATTGGATTTGAAGCTCTTCGAGAGATTGGCTTGTGCTTCTCAATCGCTCCTGAATAGCAAGCGAGATTGTCCTATAATTTGATCTGTTAGCATTTTGATGACTATTATTCAACACATCAACACCGGTTTGTGATCTGAGAAATAAATTCAAGAAGCTAAAAACCTGATGATATGTTTCCTTACCGTTGGTCAGCATGCAAAGCGAGCTCAAAAATAGGCAAAAGATCGTCCAGGAGCTTCATCGCTGAGGAAGCTCTTTTTGGGAGCCTCATACCAACCTCAAGTTTTGGGAGCCGTTTAGGTTTCTCAAGTTTGCGTAGTAATATCTCCAAGGCTTCTTGACAAGCCCATAAAGGACCATTTGCGTGTTGTAAGGCTAGCAATCGGATTCCGTCGGTCTGGTCGTCCCGCGCTTGATCATGTAGTTCTTGAAAAAGGCCTTTGTACGCAATCATTCGGGTGGTTAAAGGATATAAGACAGCTCGCACGCTTCTCTGAGTATGCACGTAACGGTGCACTGTATTGGCTATCTTGTCAGTCAACTCTATCATGAAGATAATGCTCCCGACAAGTCCTGCTATCTCGGCCATAGCTTCATGGGCGTGTAATCTGTTGTAAAGTTGCGATTGCCTTAATACTCGGATTATATACCCAGGCCATATAAAAGCTGAAGCGCTGATACCTTATCGATGATGTTCGGAGCCATGCGCTTTTCCGAAAAGCTGAAATGCTCTGCTGCCTGGTCCGCCTCGGTTACAGTACTGTCGCACGTGACTCACACTGAATCAAGCCTCGTCGACCCCATTCGTGCCACGCAGATGCCCCCACTGCCTATTTTCAACTGTGTGCATTTATTTCCCTTTCCGGTCAATTTTGGCTTCGCAAAGTCTGGGGCCTGGATCGTCCAGGCTAGGGGTGTTTCCCCTGAGATTACCAGATATGAAATGTAGGCAGCTCTAAACCAATTTGCCTACTTTTCGCCCACTCATAGCGCACGGTATCTCTGCTTATTGAAGAGGAAATCGCGAAATGAAAAGGTGTTGCAGATAGACCGGATAGCTTAGATCCCCTGGCAAGGCTTAATTTTTTGTGTACGGCTGGATCAGAGGGGATCCAGATCGGCTCCGGCTGGGGCCATTGTAGGTTTGACAGCCGAGCAAAAACGGATACCATCACGACACCATGACAGGTTTTGGCAGGTGGCAGTTGTAGCCGAGGAGCCCAAACGGTCGCTTTCCGTTGATTCCATGGCTCACCCACTGCTTAGGCTAAAGCAGCAACAGCAGAGGTCCGAAGACAGAAATGGAAAATACCCGTATCGACATTTTGATGTGGGATTACCTGTATCACCGGTCTCAGTTTGGCTCCTTTTAGTTGCTTGGCGCCTCTATAACACCAAACTAAAATGCTTCTAAAGAAAGAATTCTTCTATCTGTGATAAAGTAGTCAGAAACTTAAATGGACTCTTAACCTCACTTTCAAATTTTATTCTGCATCCGGTCGAGTACGGACAACAGAGGAGGCTTTGTTCGTAGATACGGATTTTGATATGACAACAACCCCAATAATAACAATACGCTCCTCTAGCCACAGAATCGCCGTCCTTCAAATACGGTCACAAGCCACGCAACACTGCAGATCTATGATTTTCGAATCTCGTTGGGTAGTCCCGTTGTGGCGTACTTTCGCGTTCCGCTCAAATCTCGCACTCAAGTGCAGAAGAGATTATTGTAGACCACTACTGGCGTTGTTGATAAGGTGATATTGAGGGTTGAGATGGGTGCTCCACGTGCTCTACCCGTGAATCACAGACATTTGCCTGACCTGTTCCAAGAAATCAGAGGCAGTACACATGGTTCTTCCCTGTATTTCCCGTGTTAGACATTGCTGCGGGAGGGATCTTGTTCTCGAATTCTCAATTGAAACTATCTCTCAGTCACATTCACAAACTCGGAGATGTTCTAATTCTTGATTTTATTCAACTGTTGCAAAGCAAAGTCTGAGCCACCCATCAATTGCATGCATTCATGATCATCAATCATCTCGAAACCCAGCAGAAAGAAACGTGTCTACTGGTACAACGCAGTCTATGTAGTGCAAGCAACTTTTAAAACCAGGAAAGGCGCGCTCGCTCGCTAAGTGCAAAATCTGACCACTGATATCAAGTGAAGACAGAAAAGGAAGAAGTGTGCAAGGTGTTGGCCGCACAATCGCAACTCACCAACTCAACCCTCATTCACCCAGTCAAGATTCGCGAGGAATCGAGGCAAGATAGATGAGCGGATAGTGAGCAGATCACTGACCATGCGCACCCGCCTGATCCACCGCAATCGTGCCCATTCCGCCAGCACCAGTACCACTGAGTCCCGAGTACAGATCGCGACCCTTCGCATCGACGGGAGGAAAGCGCGCCTTCAGCTCAAGGTCGTCAAGCGGAATGTGAGACCGGATATACTTCTCGCGCCCGTCATCCTCCGGATTGTAATCCCAGCTCGTGAACCTGCCGCTCCGCAACGCACCCCAGACCAGACGTCGTTGGCGTTGGCTCTGCAGAGCCTTCTCGGTGATTGCCTTCATATCCCACTTCCGCTTCGCTTCGTCTTGGAACGCAGCGAGCACGGAAGAAACATGCTCCGTGTTGAGAGGGTGCTTGGACGAGAGACTAGCGAGGTTGATCTTCTCGAGGGGGTCGGATTTCAGGTTGAAGAGTTGATCGGGGTCAGCTGGGCAGGTGACGTATTTCCACTCGGCGCGACGGATCATCATCATCGGTGCAATTGTGCCTTCACCGCAGTACTCGGCAAAAACAGTGTCGGAACCACCAGGGCGATTCTCCAGATGCGGGAGCAGGGAGTTACCGTCCATAGGGAGGTTGGGCCAGAGTTTTGTGCCAGCGAGATCGACGAGAGTTGGCAGGATATCGAGGGTAGACACGTTTTGTGAGACGCGGTGAGGTGTGAAGAGCGACGGGGCGTGGATGAGCAGCGGTACGCGGACTGACGCTTCGAAGTAGGACATCTTATACCACAGTCCTCGCTCGCCTAGCATATCTCCATGGTCACCTGAAAAGACGATGATAGTGTCTTGGTCCAAGCGACACTCCTTCAAAGTCTCGAGCAGCTTGCCGACGCAATCATCTACATAGGAGACAGCTCCGTAGTAGGCTCGTCGTGCTCGCTTGATTTGATCAGGTGTGAACTCTTTTCCCCACAGATCGCACACCTTCAACAAGCGTTGGGAGTGGGCATCTTGCTCGTCTTGAGGGATAGTGACTTCCGGGAGTGCAATGTCCACATCCTCGTACATGTCCCAGTACTTCTTCTCGATTGTGTAGGGGTCGTGCGGGTGTGTGAGGGAGACGGTCATGCAGAAGGGACGGGCATTGGGACCTTTACGGACGTGGTCATAGAGGAATTGCTTCGATCTGAATTCGGTTATTTACTTTTCACTGAAGTTTTGAAGCGAGCACGAACCTATACATGACCTCCTCATCATAGTCCAGCTGGTTGCTACGGACACAAGGGCCAGCCTGCTCAATCGAGCTCGCATTGTGATACCACTCCAATCGCCTATCCGGCTCTTCCCAGTTGACAGCCCAACCATAGTCCGCAGGATATATGTCGCTCGTCAGTCTGCTCTCATAACCGTGCAATTGGTCACCAACAAAGTGCATCTTGCCAGCCAGAGTTGTCTCGTAGCCAGCTGCTCGCAGATAGTGTGCATAGGTCGGCACACTGCTATCGATTGTGCAGGCATTGTCGTAGGACCCGATCTTTGTTGGAAGCTGGCCCGAGATCATGGACATGCGGGAGGGAGCACAAAGGGGTGAGGGGCAGTATCCTTTGTCAAAGACAACAGCGCCGGCAGCCAGGGCATCAAGGTGAGGTGTCTTGATTTGGGAGTCCGGGTTGTGCATCTTGAGGAGGGGAGCTGCGAGCTGATCGGCCATAATGTAGAGGATATTGGGCTTCTTTGTCACAGGGACAGATCGGTCAGGGGGATCAGGAGGATCCATGGTGAAGCTCTCAACCTGCTCTTGTCGTGGCGACAGAGGGACAGAGTTGAGATCGGGCGCCATAGTGGCTAACCGTCTGCAGAGATTCTGCGAGTGTCGTCTGCAGGGGAAGCAAACGCAGTCGACTCGCGATGCTAGATCGTCAGTGTTCTCGATAGAGGAGGAGTTGGACGAAAGGGAAAAAAGAGAGATCTTGCGGAGAAGACAAGATGCAACGTGGACGAAGATGGAGGGAGGGAGGGAGGGAGGTTGTGAATGGGCGGTGAACAAAGGGAAGGGAGGGGACTGGGAGCAGGAGCAGTAGGACAGGACAGTCAAGCTGAGGCGGCAGAGTTGAGGCGAGAAGATCCGTGACAATCACAACATCGATGGCCCAAAATTCGTGATTGCACGAGACACTTTACCCTTTCAAGCGAGGTTCCTGCACGTCTTATCGGCCCCGTCAAGCGCCAGGCATCAAGAAATGGACCCCTTTTTTCCTTACAAAAATTTATATGCTTCCCCTCCTATAAATGCCTCCATATTTTGTCACCAGCACTCATTTACCAGTATCAAGGCTGAGTTCGAAAGTTGTGCTGTTCTAGCCTCCTCCTGCCCAGATCCCCAAAGTTGGAATGGGATCACAATTGCCTGATCTGGATAAACGACCCTAGAAACCAGGCATCTACACCTCCACGGCCTGCCTTCTATTCGGCGGTCGCACTCCGGTCTCGCCCGGCATTTCGTGCTGGCACGTGGACATGCTACAGCGCATGCACAACGTTGGATTTGTCAAGCTGGAGCTTGGCAACCCTGGCTCAACTACTGTATCTGACTGTGCTGTAATGCGGCTGCGAGGAAGTTCCTCAGCCTTGCAGACGCCGCCTGGTCACTCCTCTGCCATTGCCCACTAGCATTGCGGCATTTCGTCAGAGGGAGCCTTGCGATGCGAGCTCCCTTCAAGTGCGACCCCGGCTCCGTCATTGTACTGCGTAGGCTGGCGATGAGGGGTGGTTTTCATAGGTGGAGAGGTCTGATCAGCATTTTGGGAAATCTAACGCCATCTGTGAGTGTGGGTATTGGGTCGCCAATGGAGGAGGGCTGCTCCCTTAGTGGCTGTGGTGACACATGTGGGGGGCAAGTGAGGGGTGGCACGACACGAGTTTTCTTTGTTCGGTTCTGATCTTGGGGTGAGGGGCTTAAAGATGATAGAGCTCCTCTCCTGGTCTAGTTTATATCTCTTTCTCTCTCACCAGTGTGTGTATGCGAAGTCTTTGATGCAGTGTTTGAGTTCACGGCCGAGCACGTGACTGGTTCAGGAAGCAGCTGATCTTAATCTGTTTCGTGAAGTTATCGTACCCAGAAAAGGCGAAGTGATCCTGATAGAAGCTTCCAACGTCGCCGACCTCTATGGCGATTATCTCGATGGAGACGCCGAGATGCAAAGTCATCTTCCGAATGTGGACAACTGATGCGACGTTCCCTGCATGAGACTAACAGGCTATGTCCAACACACTTTACCGAGCAGGTGAGCTGACGCGACTTTCGCATCTACCTTCTCTTTCTTGTTGACTGTATCTTACTATCCCTCCCTCGTTCAAAGCTCCATCACGATATTGGTAACGCCAACCCAAAACCTTCGTTTATTCCCCCAATATAGAGAATCTCAGGTGCGTTGGAGAGTGTAAGGCCCGTGCAGGCGTGGTGTTATCAATATCGTGACGGAGCTTTGAACCAGTGGGGGGATAGTATCACATAAATTACACCTCAAACTCTAACCTGATTTGGTGTGATTAAGAAAACTTCGGGTGAAGGATAATAATGCTTGTCTTGTGATACATCTGTTCCCTTTCACTTCTGTCAAGTAAAGACTTCGCTATTGCGTAATGGCGGGAGACATTATTGGAAAGGTTGAACTGTATATCCGTGAGATTGTACGCATTCGCCCTGTGGTGGATATCGAAGGTAGGGAGCTTCACAAATTGAACGAGCTTGTGGACCGAACGAGTAATTGAAGACGAGGACTTTTAAGACAAGCGTCGCCGCCTATACAGGCTTACTGTGGCTGAAGAGGTTTGCAGTCATCAGCCAGCAGTCATCAGCGAATATCTCACAAACATTTTCAATCACCGACCAAAATCGGCTTCCACTTCGAATATGATGGTATTACCAGTCAGCCCTTTTTTCTTGTGCTCCGCGTGCAGTCAGTAAGCTTGCTGATCTTTTCTGTAGCAACCATTCTGCAATTTGTAGGACTGATGCAATTCCAGATATGAATTGCATCGGGGGAATTTTGAGAAAGACCAACGAATCAATCAAGTAGGCAGAAACAGGAGGAGATACTATGCCCTATATAATAGCCACCTTTTGCTTTATCCACCCATTAGTGAACTCGTCGTTAGGGGGAAAATCCGCGAGCCCAATTCTTCGGTACTCGATATACTCGCTAAAATGAACATTCTTTCTTCCAGTTGGTTCTAGTACCAAGGCAGGTATTGCGCGTTGTCCTGCGTTATTTTCCCATCTCACCAGCTGTAAGTATATGGTCTCAGGGTGTGCAGATATAGGGAAGCCAGCGCTGTATCGAGATTTATCGTCAAGGCAACACCGTATTTGGTCCCTATAGGCCCCAAACCCCAGAAAGGGACTATAAAACGGATTGGAGAGGGTGTTCAGTTTCCTGGAGAGCCCTTCTAAAACCACAACCGCTTCCTTGACCTGTCCGTACGGATCTTGCGCCTCATTCACGACATGGATATCAACAATCTCGGTAGTGTTTTTATCATCGACACCATTCCTTCCAGTGAGAGGATAATGATACAAAAAATTAGGTCTGTTGAGTGGGTGAAGGGTTGCCCATGACCAAGTTGGACCGAGATACTCGGAAGACTTGATTCCGGCGCCATATCCGTTCCAACAGAGGCCTGTTATGAAATCCTCACGCCAGAGGCCGCAAAGGTATTGGGCGTCCGTAAATCTTGCAAATTCCTTGGCGAGTCCAGCTATTCCTGGGAATCGATCCCGATCAAAAGACAACTCTCTTCTAGAATAATGATTCAATATTTCATACCACCAAGAGAAGAACGACAATTTCGCTTTATCCCCGTTCACCACTTTTAGGGGCAATACACGTTGGCGTCTTTTATCCCAGCGTACCCGTGGTGGGTGGAAAATCCTCTTTTTTCGGGACAATATATGCAAGCAGTACCCCATGATCGAAGCCTGAGCCGGGCAAATTTCTGAGTATGATTCATGGTCGCAAATCCAGTGGATAGCGCCTCCTGTGTAAAATATGCTCCGTGGCGGAAGAATTTCCTCTTGAAGGGTCCATGCCCGTTTTTGAACGAAGTTTTGACCTTTTATACGATACTCCGGACGTTCCGTATAACTGAGTTTGTGCCTCAAAAAATCTGCTGAGTCGAAGATACCACAAGTAGGGTCTTCGGCGGCCGCCGCGATGATATTGAAGCTCGAGCCCGTATAATATTGGTCCATTTTCGCTGACTCTGCGTTCCAGTCGTCTACTGAATCCTGCAAAATACAAAGAGAATCGATCCAGAGATATCTAAATCCCAATTTTCTTGTAATTGTGACAGCGTCTTGGAAAACAGGCGGCAAAGTTGTGAGATAGAGAGCTGTCCGTCGCTGCTCGAGATTGTAAGATGTGGTAATAGGTTGTTGGTAACCTTTACCCCAGCAGTAGCTTAGTGTAGCATACTCTTCATTCTTGCCATCCGTGACCAATATCCGAGGGGGAGTTGCCAAGTCGCCGATATCTAGGATTCGGGTGGGCATCGTCAAAGGCAATGCAGGGTCCCGATTACATCTCTCATGGTTCTCCCTACACCTGGTCGTCCATTGTAACACCATCTCAAAACATGCAGGAGATCTGCAACTTCTAGGGATACTCAGCCCCACCTCCGGATTGAATCTCTCCACGACGTCTTCGTCTGCTCGACTTTTTAGCAACTTTTAACCCAGGTCGAAGAAAAGTCCTTACCTGTTGCAGACTGCCGAGATAGAAACTGGTGGACTGTCCCTAGCTGCTTACCCTCAAAGACGATGTGTAGGTAGGAATCCTCTCCGTTTCCGCGCTGGACAGCTCTGCAAAATATTTGCATGTCGTCAGTCTCATGGTCATGGAGACCGGATTGCTTCTGCTCCACAATTCCCCCCGACGACCGCTCCCCAATTCCTGAAACGACCGCAGAACATATTTCGCAGCCAACTTTCGCGAATCCGACCATTTGTTGATAGCTGCTGTGATGCTTCGCCTCTGCCCCGTTGATATTTGTATCCAGCTGGGCCATCAGGCTACAGCGCTCACACAGCCTGCTAGGCATCGTAGCCACCTATCAAGAACTTTTATGGTTTGGTGCTAGCTGTAATCCACACAGCAAATTCGCTGGGGTGAACGAGATCGATTTGCGAAAGCTTCCTCTACGATGCAGGCAGCGTAGGAATTGCCAGGGGGTGGCCACAGAGGTTGGGCAGTACTGGTGGCAGTAAGTTTCGTGGGAGTCATCTGTTAGTCAGCAAGCCATCTGCCGCTGGCTCACTTTTTTTTTTTTTTTTTTTTTCATTCCTTTTAACGTGCTTTATTAGTTTTCAACTATGTAGCACGGCCTATACAGACCAGACGGCCCATATAAAGCAGGTCAGCTTTTTTGAAGGAGAAACTAGCAAAACTCCCCTCTACTATTTCAAAATCCATTATAACCCATAGTCTTCCCTAGATAGGTATCTAGCTCCTTACCTCAGAAAGAAATAAATAAATACCCCAGGTCCCTCTATCTCGTGCGTATATCTTCGCGCAAAAGGCTTTCTAGACAGATAGTAGTCGCCTCAGGTCCTCCTATCCCAGGCCCCCTCTTGCGTATAAATAGTTATACGTCCAGACATTAACTAGTATTCCCGGTAGTCTATTCACGGCTCCCTTTCTTGTCTGACCAAAATCCTCCCTGTCCTTCTCGTAGACCACAACCATAACCCGCCTTTTTCCCCTTTATATTTTCGCCCGGCCCTTTCCTCTAGTCGTGGGTATATATTTAAACGAGTTACGATATATAAGAGGAGGTCGAAAGTAGAGGGTTATATCGTGAAAAATTTTTCTCGGATCTCGATCGTGGGTATCGCTCGCAGGCGATCGCGACGGCGTCGTCGGGGTCTCGACGTCGAAGGTCGTGATTTAGTCTTAGCCCAAGAGCATGAAAGCCCTTGGTATCCAGCCTGCACTGCGTGGAAGTGCTGAATCGTCGCAGGCCAGCTGGCTCACTTTCTCTTGTGGCCTTCTTATAATTCTGGCAATTGAGCCATGAGTGCCGCTCGCAGAACTCAAAGAAGCGACCTGTGGGTATATTAATACATTATAAATTCTCAGTGGAGCTAAATGCTTCTTATCCTGTTGTTACTATTCCCTACCAAAGACTGCCGGCTAATCAGAACAGCAGGAAAAGCAATACTAGCGAGGTAGCGAATCAGAAGCCAGAAGTTATGTGGTTTAAAGAGCTGCGTGAAGTTCTAGAGCATTTTTCCAAGTACGAAAAGGTTCCACCCGGTTCGCTGATACGAGAGATTCCCTAATCGGGCGCTACGATTAGGGAATAGGAGGTTCTTTACGATTCGGGCTCCCGATTGAATCGGGAGCCCTATTTCCTAATCGGGTAATATTTCGGTATTATGGATTAATTTTCCCATTCTTGTGTCCTGTATGGGGTTAGTAAGCTTGCTGCTCTTGCTTAGGCGCTAATCACCCTCGGCTCACCCTCGGCTCAATCGACTCGCCTGAGGACCTGAGCACCCCGAGCAACTCACCTGAGCACCCTGAGCACCCCCTGAGCACCCTGAGCAGCTCGCCCGAGCAAGCCTGAGCATCCTGAGCAAGATTTACCACATCGTCACGTGTTTTGGCTTCCGCTTTTTAGCCAATCACACTTGATCTGCCCTCTGTTCTCACATCAGTTTTGTCAAGTTTTGACGACGATGCTCAAGGAGCCCAAATAAGTTCCTAAGGAACCCAAAGTAGACACTTTCTAAAAATATACCTAGTGCTTTACCTATAGTATAAGTTAGTCCAACATGGATGCCCTTAAGGAGAGTACAGCTCTTCCCTCTATATATTCCTTCTTGCTCTATACTTGTCTTAATCTAAATACCTCCCTTCTTTAATCTTATCTTTCGATTAACTTCTTAAATCTCTCTATATAATTCGTTTTATTAAATTATTACAAGTTACTTTTTTTTAGTATTCTTAATACTTAAAAAGAAGTTACTAGAGGAGTTCTTTATATAATCCTATAATAAAGGCTTTACTATTAAATTAGAAATTATTAACGAGAAAAAGGTAAAAAAAAATCTCTAGCTAAGAATAAAGAAAAATTATACTCGTGCTTTAGTATAATAGAACTAATAAGAGCTACTTCTTAATCTCTAATAAAAATTTCTTTTAATACTTATTTCTTTATTAAATAAGTATAAACTTAAATACTTTAAAGTTACTTTAAATAATATAAAGACATCGAAAGATTAAATTAGATATATTATATATAATATTATAAGTACTTATAATAATAATATTTTAAGGTTAGAATTTATTATTTACTTATAGAAAAATCTTATAATAGGCTAATAGTAAGTAAGTCGTAAGCTAAAAATAAACCTTAAAGTATAATAAAGTAATATATATTATATTTACTACTTTATAACTTAAGATATATAAGTAAAGAGAGAAGAGAGAATAAGAAGTAAAGTAAAATAAAGCCGGCTCGACTTTTCTTTAATTTAGCTAATTGTTATTTTAAATAAAATAGCTTTTACAATTATATAATATTTAGTTGTTTTAGTAGACGCTTTAATAAATACTCTAAACTATAATATAAAGTAATTACTATTATTTTAAATATAAGTCTTAAAGGCGTCGTTTTTTTCTCTTAAGATATTATATATAATTATTAATAAAGTATAGTTTATAAAAAGTTCTTTATATTTATAAGATCGAAATTTACTAATTCTTAAAGTATATAAAATAGTATTTAATACGATTTTATAAGTTTAATTCTACGAAAATATTTTAATTTATATATAAGTTTATCTCGGAATTTCTCGAGTTTATAGCTTATAAGTTAAGTTATAAAGCTCGTATAATAAAACTAATAATATATATAATTATTATAAATATATAATTTAAATCGACTAATAATACTTATTAAAAGAGGGTTTAAAAAGTCTCTTTAATTATACTTACCGAGCTATTAATAAGGCCTCGCTTAGTTAATAAGTAAGTTAAGTAATTTATAAAGATAAAAGATTATATAATAAGAATTCTTTAGATCCTTATATTCTTTATAAAGAAGTAAAAGATTTAATAAATTCGATAACTGTGAGGTGGTTATTAGTAGGTAATAAGGCAATAGGTAGAATTAGAGTTATGGTATTAAAAATCACTAGTATCAAATTCAGTATAGAACTAATCTCTGTCCCTCCTCAGAGGTCTAGGGTAGGCTCCTATAAATAGGAGCCCAGAATAACGTACGTATAATCTAGCAATTAATAAGCACTAACTAGCCTACTAATTAGTGGTATTCCTGTGATGTAATAGGATCGTTAATCCTCCTAATCGCCGACCCTACTACCCGAGAGCCGAGGTATATCACATGAGCTAATGTCACGTGCAACCCGCTATATATCACAATAACTATAAAGGCTTTATATAAAGCTAAGCTTCTTTTTAATAAATAAGAGCTTTATACTTAACTTAATATAATATCTTTATATATATTAATAACGTATAACCTTTTAAAGTAAGACGTTTTACTTTACTTTTATTTACTTTATAACTTACTTTTAAATAATTATTAACTAATATAAAAAACTGCTTTTATTTCTCGATATAACTCTAGTATTAAGTAAAACATTATACTTTAAGTACTAATAACTTAAGTTAATTATTTAGTAAATATTATAATATTTATTAAAAAAAATCCTTTAAAGAAAAGTAGTTCTTTAAAGATATATTAGTATATACTTTTAAAGAGCTTAAGACTACTTTACTTAAACTCTTTAATAATAAACGAATTAAGCTTTAATAATATTTACTTTAATATTTTATATACTTTACTTTTAATAATAGTAAGTTTTAATACCTAGCTTAAAAAGTTATATAAATAGTTATTGTCGGTTCACTAGTAACGTGTAGTACCGTCACGTAGTCGTGGAATACTAATTGCGTAGGTTAGTGAAGTTGTTGTTTTTTGTAAGTAGGGATTATAGTATCGAGGTTCTAATATATGATCCCTAAATACGCTAATCCTAATTAGTGCTAGCATGTCCCGTTTCCCGCATATCCTATGTCCTATATCCTATGTCCTATATATAGGAAGCGAGGTCATATAACAAGATCACATGACCTCCGGGAAACTATACTAATACTAGTAACTACCTGAAAAACGCGAAAAAACCGACGTAAAAGTACTAAAAATATACGAAAAACAGTATCCCCTATTCGTATACAGATTTCCTAATCCGGCCTAGTACTAGACTATCCCTAAATACTTAATATATATGTGTCCTCCTATTCTATATACCTATTTCCCTCCGAATATATCTATTTCCTACCCGTATACCCCTCTATTTACCTTATCCGTGTTTGACCTATTCCTCTACGTCTAACTATATAGTATTCGTATTAAGTAGGTGCTTGAGGGTATTCGTAGGCTTCGATTTCGTCATTGAATTAGCCGGGTTTAACTCTCCCTTGATCCACTTAACCTCCGTAATCTCTCGTCGTTCGTAAGCCTAGTAGAGGCATATTATATCGATTATAAGTCGCTTTTCTCGTGTGGTTCCTAGCTTGACTAGGTATTCGTAGAGGGACTTAGAATCTATATAGACGACTAGCGGGACTTCGATTTCGAGGGCTTTATCGATCATAGACTTGACTAAACCGCCTATATTAAAGCCGTGTACTATACTATAAAGTTCAGAGGCTAGAACGCTTCTAGTAACTCTCTTGTACTTCGTAGAGGACTAGTGGATCGTATTAGCGCGTCTAGAGCTATCCGCTAGGACTAGAACGTATCTAATCTAAGAAGAGAGGTCCCGATTACCTATAAAGGAGGCGTCTATAAAGATGATTAGGCATAGGGACTCCTTATCTAGCTTCATGAAACGTAGTCCTCTAGCGGTATTTTCAATTTGCTATTAAATACACTTATTAAGGGCCTTAATGTCAGTTTCCGTGGGTTTAATAGCTTAAGCGGCTACTAAGTAGTCGTATGAAGCCTCTAGTTAGTAAGTTAACGCGATATACGCTCTATAAGCTCACTAGGCGATGTATTATTCCTTAATCGTGAGGTTTCGATATATAATACCCCTACTACTAGTCGTAGTTGTGTTCTTGACTATTACCGGGTAGAGGTTACTATACTAGTATTCCTATATAAGGGTAATACTAGTGGAATTAGTACGAATAATACCTCTATTAAACTTGAGGTCATAATTAGTCGTAAGGCATTCACGCTCCTTAGCTAGGAAATTAGCCTCCTAGAGCTTTAGATACTCTACCTTAGCGAAGTCGTCGTCTCCTACGAATAGAGTATTATTAGTTTGAAGGCCGACGATACTAAAGGGGTAGTTACTATAGAGCAAGCATAGGTCGTAAGTCAACTATTCTATAGCTAGCTCGTTTAGGTAGTGAGAATAGTAAGTCTTGAACTAGTGGTTTTCGGCTTCTAGTACTCTATAGAGTGGTTTTATAACCTTTAATACCGAACTAGCCTCTAGATTCAGTTAATTAGTAAGCTTAGGAGGTGGATTAATATAGAAGTCGCGATTTAGTAAGGTTAATGACTGAATATAGGCTTATGATATATCCCGTAAGTATAGTCCTATAGTTCCTATAGTTATAGCGGCGATATAGAGGATAACTCTCTAGCTAATTCGTTAGATAGTTAGTGATTACGTTAATACTATATGTTTCTCACCGTTATTATAGGCTTAAACGACTAGTCTTAACTTCTTGAGCTCTCTATCTGTCCCCTTATTCTTGATCTCGTTGATAAAGCGAGAGTTAAAGATATATACCTCCTATAATACCTGAGATCTAGGAATAACCTTAAATATACCCTTTTCTAGGAAGCTAGTGACTTCAGTTTAACGGGAATCCTTATATAGGTCGTCGTCCTATAAGAATACTATCATATTAGGGTTCTTATAGGGTCTACCTCTACTACGCTTTAGTAGAATAAGTAGTATAGTAGGAGGAATTATGCCCGCGTTACTTTCGCCTTCGCCGTAGTATTTAGGATCGTCCTTAGGACCCTTAGAACTAGCCTCAATATCCCTATATAGAATAGCTTTATAGAGGTTAAGCGGAAGGTGTATTACTATATAGTAAAGCTAGTATACACGACTCCCCTTCTATTACTACTAGCTTATATAGTCCCTACTAACTACCTAGTTAACCTGTATTCCCCTCGACTATACTAAAACTTCGAATTAAGTATAAGCTCATAGATATCGCTCGTGGAGGGGCTATTAGTGTATTTAGTGTGTCTTTGACTTAGTGCTTAGCTCGTAGCTTCTGAATCTCTACTATTGCCTTCTTTAGGGCTATTACACGTTAGGAGATAATAGGTGCGGGAGTATGTATTCGCTTAATCGAGGTAGTGTACTATAGACTAGGAGGGTAGGAATGATCCACTGATTCCTATAGTATCGTTAAGAGCCTTAAAGGCTATCTATAAGGTTATCTCCTTACTAATTCCCTTGATTTCGGCTACGATAATTAAGTAAGCACATTGAACTAGCCTATAGTAGCGTTTGACGATTCCTATAGAGTTATAAGCTTCTATAGGGACGATTTTCACCTTTATTCCTATTATATTTATAAGCTAAGTGAACTCCTTACTAGTGAACTACTTTCTGGCGTCTACTATAATCTAATCGGGAGGACCTAAATAGGTGTTGATCTAGTACATCTTTAGGGCGTCCTAGGTATATATAGTACTGATATTCTAGAGCTAATAGCCCCCGTGATATCTAGTACCCTTATCGATGATATAGAGAATAGGCTTCCCGAGGATATAGAATATATCGACGATAATCGAGAGGTTAAAGCTAACGTCGTCTCTTAGGTTAAACTTGAATTAACTAGGTGATTTTCTGTTCTTCTAGTATTATTCGTAGTATTTCGTAAGGTATTCTAAGGCTTCTATATCGACTTCGTAGCTAGCTCGCTCTAGTAAGTTTCGGAGCTTACTAACTAATAGATAACCGAATTAGTGATAGAGATATCGTAATTTAGTCTCTATAAGGAAGTATAGATTATAGGTAAAGGATTCGGAAATAAGGCTTTATAATATATTATTCTAAAGTAGAAAAGAGTAACCGAAACGTTATAGATAGGTACGTGACGTCTAGTAGAAGTAAGATATAATTAGTGAGATTATTAAAGTAGACTCGTAGCTTGTCTATATTATCTAAGCTAAGTAGGAATAGAGTCTTTGAGAGTATAATATAGAATTATACTTACCTAATTAGTATTTCTATAACTATAGAACTAATAGAAGTAGAAGAGCCTATACTAAAGTAGACTATAACTTAACCTTTAGTACTCTCGTTAAGCGTGATACTATTATTAGTTCGCTATAGAGCTTAGAATTAATCGAGACTAGTAGTTGAGTATTTAGAGGCTCTAGTATTAATTACGATTCCGTAAAAGCGTTAACTACTATATCTAGACATACTTCTTACTATAAAGGTCTAGGTGTCCTTTATAAGTAGTTCTTTAGGTTCTATAGTATAGTTCTCACCTATTAATAGTACGTAAAGGAAGAGAAATAAGTTATCTATAAGGCTATTAGCTATAGTTATTAGTACTTTAGGAGCTCTATATTAAGAGCTTAATTTAGGTAGTTATATGTCCGAAGCGGCTAAGAGACTCTCGACGAAGTAAAGAAGGAATCTAAGTATTAGTATTTATCCTCTATTTCTACTTCATCTATATCATCGATTATATCTATTAAAAGAGCCTCAAAATCATTACCTAGATTATCCTCACTATTCTAGTATATCTCCTATTCGCCTTCTATATAAGCTATATATTATAGGTATAAGCGGCTAAACTCCTTATTAAAGTTTCGGGAGTTTAGGGCCTTAAACTAATAGAGGTTTCTAGCTCTAAATCGAGCCTTTTCGTCTTATTATTCCTCTAGTAAATACTTCTAGGAGCGGTAGTCTAGTCTCTTATATATAAAGTATAACTTCGGGGTATTTGAATCACTATTACTATAATAGGGCTTATAGGAATTCGAGTAGCTATTATAGTAGTTATTACGATTTCTGTAGTTATTACGATTTCTGCTTCTATGACTACGACTATAGTTGTTTTAACGGTTTCTAAACTAATAATTATTCGAATAGAATTATTAGTTAGTAAAGAAGGTAGATTCGCTATTAATCTATTATTACTCCTTCTTATATATAGTAATAGAAGACTATAGCTTATAGATAAACTAGCCGAGATCTATAGGAGGGTCTAAAACTACGTATTAGTATACTAGAGAGCCTTAGTAAGCGGTAACGATCTTATTATAGAGGAATTCGGTGCTTCGTAAAGCGGGTATAAGTCTATACTATAACTAGCGTAAGTCGTTAATTAGGATCTAAATAACCTTAAACGTTAATTTTTTAGGGTATTTAGTTATTATAGAGTTTAAGTTAATAGTGTTCTATTTATCTAGATTTCGTCGTTAATATTCGGGACTTTCGAAGAAGTTATAAATATTCGTATAAGCTACTTTATAGGTTTATTAAGATAACTAGTTATTATAAAAGTAGTCTTATACTAGACTCTTTAGTATAATAGGGAAAGCTCTTATAAGTACCTCTTATAAAAGATCTATACATTAATAGATATTAAGGAAGATAGTGAGTTTATAGTCAAAACTACTATTAGTTCTATTATACTTCTATTCTTTAGTATAGATTCTGGCGATTTCCTTAATTAGCTTTCCGGCTAAGCTTAACTAGGCGTTATTCGGAGGTAGTATAAGTGATAGAAGTAATAGTAGGAGTAGTAGAGGAGGTTAGTCAATGTTCTATACGCCTTATTCTAGTAGTAGTAGAGGTTAAGGTTAAGGTTTAGGTTAAGGTTAAGGTAGTAGAGGTAGTAGTTAAGGGGTATATGTGACGATTAGTTTAATATATTAATTTCTTATAATACTATTCTCAAGGGATATATATAATGAGGTTATAAGGCCTACTTTAAGGTCTTATTAATAGGAGATAATATCGTCCGTAGTCTATACGTATTATTCTTTCTCTTAAATTATATTAACTAGAGACTATATAATAGTAAAGTAACCTTAGTTTTATTAGATATAAATGCTACTATATTATAGAATAGCTTATAGTTAATATAGATTACATTAATCTAGTAATCCGAATATATTAATATTAAAGTTAACGAAGTCTCCCTTATATAGCTCCTAGAGGTCTTTATTAGTTAACTTTTCTACCTTATACTAGAATAATCTAGTATTAAGGTAGTCTAGAATATCCTTCTTATTAGAGTTTTCTAAGTTAATACTATCCTTCTACTTCTCTATCTACTTATATCTATCTTATTAGTTCGTTATCCCAAACCTCTAGGGCTAAGCTCTTCTTAGTATATATATATGGTTCGTAGTAAGAGGGGTTCGAAGGTAATTCGTGAAGAGGTATTAGTTTTATTAGTTATAGAGTTATTGAGGTTCGTAAATATTTTGTCCGTGATAGGAAATTTAGGGTATGAAATATCGAGTTTTTCCGGAGGGGTTCTAAAGCTTAAGGGGCTTAACTTAATAGTAAAATTAGAGTAGGAGCTAAAAAGCTTATAGGGCTTTAGGGGTATATGTTCCTAGAGGAGGGGCTATAGTAGTATATAAGTAAAAAGTTAGTTACTAAGAAAGTAGTCTTAGTACTAAACGAAGTTAGTATTAAAGGATAATAGGGTCGAATAAGCTAAATAGATAATCAAATAGCTAACTGCTTATTAATTAGTAAGAGCTAGCTATCTTCTCCCTTAGGCTACTAGATACTTTAAATCGTAGAGTTAATAGGTAGTTCCCCCTCGATATAGACTAGATCGATTTTACTAAGGGCTACCGGATGCCTCATTTAGTGTAACCTTCTATTCTCTAATCTATATATATAAATAGATAAATCCTGAGATTCTTCTAATCTAAATATAGACTAATTAGTATCGGTTTACTAGTAACGCGTAGTACCGTTATATAGTCGTGGAATACTAATTGTATAGGTTAGTAAAGTAGTTGTTTTCTGTAAGTAGGGATTATAGTATTAAGGTTCTAATATATGATCCCTAAATACGCTAAGCCTAATTAGTACTAGTATGTCCCGTTTCCCGCATATCCCATGTCCCATATCCTATGTCCCACATGCAGGAAGCGAGGTCATGTGATATAAATCACATGACCTCCGGGAAACTATACTAATAATAAGCTATATATTATAGATATAAGTAATTAAACTCTTTATTAAAGTTTCGAGAGTTTAAAGCCTTAAATTAATAGAGGTTTCTAGTCCTAAATTAAGCTTTCTTATTTTATTATTTCTCTAATATATACTTCTAGAAATAGTAATATAGTTTCTTATATATAAAATATACTTTTAGAGTATTTAAATTACTATTATTATAATTATAGAGCTTATAGGAATTTAAGTAGTTATTATAATTTCTACTTCTATAATTATAATTATAGTTATATTAATAGTTTCTAAACTAATAATTATTTAAATAAATTTATTAATTAGTAAAGAAAGTAGTTTTATTATTAATCTATTATTAGTCTTTCTTATATATATATAAAAGACTATAGCTTATTAATAAGTTAGCTAAAGTCTTTAAGAGATTCTAAAACTATATCTTAAAAAAATTAAAGAGCTTTAATAAGTAATAATAATCTTATTATATAAGAATTTAATATATTATAAAATAGTTATAAATCTGAATTATAGTTAATATAATTTATTAATTAGGATTTAAATAATATTAAATATTAACTTTTTAAAGTACTTAAGTATTATAGAATTTAAGTTAATAGTATTTTATTTATTTAGGTTTTAATATTAATATTTAAAGTTCTTAAAAAAATTATAAATACTAATATAAGCTATTTTATAAGTTTAATAAAATAAGTAGTTATTATAGAAGTAGTCTTATATTAGTTTCTTTAATATAATAAAGAAAGCTCTTATAAGTACTTCTTATAAAAGATTTATATTTTAATAAATATTAAGAAAACTAGTATAAATTCTATTATACTTTTATTCTTTAATATAGATTCTAATTATTTCTCTAATAAGCTTTTTAGTTAAGATTACTTAAAGATCTTTTAAGTTAAGTAATAATAATACTAGTAATAATAAAGAAAGTAAATTAATATTTATATATCTTATTTAATATTAATTTACTAATAATATATAATACTATTATATATTATTATAAAATACTAGTTATATAGATTAGTAAAGTTATAATATTCTAGAAATAAGAATTATAGTATTAAAATATTAATATATAATTCCTAAATATACTAAGTACTAAGTCTATAAGAAATATAAGTAAGTTATAAAAGGTTAATTATTATTATTTAAAGTAAGAAGCTACTAATCTAGTAAACTAAGTAAGAAGTACTAAGCTTTTATAAGATTCTTTATAGAATTCTAGTATTTAGCTTAATTAGTACTAGTATTTAATATATATTATTTCTTATATCTTATTACTTATATAAAAGTAATTTTAATTACTTTAGGTTATATAATATAATTATATAATCTCTAGGAAATTAGTTATACTAATAAGTAACTTACCTTAAGCTAATAGTTAAGCCTAATAAGCCTATTAAGATAAGTCTATATACTTTAAGCTATTTGCTCACTAACGAGCCCGTAAGAAATTTTTGACTTTTTAAGGTTTATAAGAAATACCCGAATTATTATTAGGTAATACACTTTAGCTTCTTCTTACTTATATTATTAAATAACAAATAATAATGCTTTGTGGTTATTTAGGGAATTTAAAGTAAAGTGAGTGACTTTGGTTTTCCAAAGCCTGAAAATTAGCCTGAAGCACACAGACTTATCTTAGTAGGCTCATAAGACTAATAGTTAAGCTTAAGGCTAATCGTTAAACCTATAATAGGTCGAGACCTAATTAATATACTTAGCTAGAAGCCTCGCTCAGGTCACATGATCTTAGATATGTCCGTAGTCATATGACACGCCCCCTTTTAGTTAATAGAGTAACTACGTATTACTTAGGGAGCTTAGATACCTTAAGGAATATAGTTCCCGTCCTCGCTTTCTTTTCTCTTCTCTTTTCTCCTTAGAGAATTCTATTTAGTTAATTGAACTACTAGTCTTCTTTATATAAAGGCCTAGCTTATAATATTAGAATTCTCTCTCTCTTATCTTTACTAACTAGAGATTATATACGTATGAAGCTAGAAGTAAGGAGGGCCTAAACCTATATATAGACGACGAAGCTTAGAGTAGATAAAGCTAGAAGTAGACCTTAGTCGAAACTACCTATAAAGCCGACGTATTAGTAAGACTTTAGAGTATATAAAAGCTAGTAATAGGGAGTACCCGAAACCACATATAGAAACTAGAGTACTAGAATACTAGTCGATATTAGAGGTCGTGAGTTCTTCCTAAACTAGGCTTAAGAAGGGAAACTCACCGGACCCCTCTATTATACGAAGATATAGGAGTAGAACTCCTAATAGTTAATTAGACGGATAAATAACTATACGAAACCGAGATAGTAGACAAAGCGCCTTAGTAGCTATAAGAAGCCTTTATAGTATAGTCCTAATAATTATTAGAGCTAATAATATAATAAGTAAACTTAATAGCGAACCTAGCTACACGAATCGATTTAATCGACGAATATACGATGACCCTAAGCCTCTCCTAAATATAGACGCCTCCTCTAGTCTATATACCTTAACTCTATATATATCCTTAGCCCCTTACTATAAAATAACTAAAGGCTTACCTCCCGAACCCTAATAAGTTTAGCGGGGACAACTTAGCCTATTACCCCTAGTTCGAGGGACTCTTAAGGGTAAAGCTAGAAATTAATAGTGAAGTAATTAGTAGAGAAAGAGAGAAAGTCTAGTATGGATTTAGATACTTATCTAGAGAAGTAGTAAGTAGGATATACCCTTAGTTAGGATATATATAAAAGGAAGGAGAGTTTATAGTTAAAGGGTTATTTAAGTAAATAGATCTAGCTTTCCGGGACCTAAGGAAGTAATAGAAGGCCCTAGGAGAATTAAACTAGGTTTAGTAAAAGTTAACTCCCCTAGGCGAGTTCTTAAGTAATTTTAACTACTTAATCCTAGAAGTAGAGAGATAAGGCTAGTAAGACGAGATTAAAAAAGGGTATCTTAAGGCTATTATCTCGACTAAACTTATAGAAGGAATAGTAGAGGTAAAGGAAGAAGAGTTATATGAGGAATATTACTCTTAGTTACGAATAATTAATAATTAACTTATTAAAGTTAAGAGTATAAAGGCCTATTATCCGAACTAGTTAAATAAGAAACCCAAAAGCCCTCCCTCTAGTACGACCTCACTTACTTAGCTAATAGAATAGGAACCTATACTAAGTAACTTATAATAATAATTAAAGAATACCCCTAATTAGGCCTCTTATAACGAAATTAATTAATGAAAGTAAGAGAGACTCTACTTATAATATAGTTAAGATAACTATTTTATATATAACTACTAAGTAAGGCTATACTCGAGTACTCCCCCTAGAGCTAGTAAGTAAAGGAAGAAGAAAGAGGAAGAATAACTAAAGGTAAAAGCGAAGGATATAAAAGTATTAAGAGTAACCTTAAAGAAAGTAAAGATAACTTAGGCGAGAGATAATAATACCCTAGATAAGAGCTAAAGTGAAAACGAAGAGAACTTGAGCTTATCTAATTTAGGAAAAGACTAGCTTCTAATAAAAGTCACTATTAGAAGTATATAGAAGTAGAGTTAGATTAGAAAGCTTAGAAGTAATTTAGGAAGGATATAGTTAGGGCCTCTTTTCTTATATTAGTAATAGTTAATAAAGAGTATTTTATACGAACTCTTATTAATATTAGGTATATATCCTATAGAATAATTAACTCTCGCTTTACTAGTTAATATAACCTCTAGTATATACTAATTACTCCTAGATAAATAGAAGTCTTTAATAGAGAAGTACTAGAAATAATTAGAGAGGTAGTAGTATTTGGGATAAATATTAATAATTATTATAAACCTTATACTTTCCTCTATATAGTCCCTAGGATCTCTAGCTTAGATATAATCCTAGGTATATAGTAATTACACTTATAGGACGTATAGATTTATAGCTCGAGATTAGAACTATTTATCTCGTTATTAGGGACCTTAGTATAGAATAGGGTAAGTGATATATTAACCCCTAAGTTAGAGAAAATAAACTATATATAAGTCTTAGTAGCCTTATTCTCTTACCTAGCGAAGAAGAGTAAGAAGAGGAATATAGAAGTCTTCTTAGCTAGCTTAGCTAATATCTAGAAAGCTCTAACTTAGAAGGTAAAGACAGATCCTTATATAAAGCTTCTAGAATAGTATAAGGACTTCTTAGACATATTTAGCCTAGTAAAAGGAGAGAAGTTACTACTACTTTAGGGCTAAGGGGTTAATTACTAGATCGAGCTAGAGGTAGTTAAGGGGAAGGAGCTTATAGTACTATAGGGACTACTATATAATATATCCCGGGATAAGCTCCTAGTATTATAGAAGATACTTATAGAACTACTAGATAAAGGGTTTATCTAAGTAAGCTACTCTCTTACTATAGCCTTTATCCTTTTTATATAAAAGCTTAGTAGAGGGCTATAGTTTTATATAGACTATTAAGGCCTAAATAAGCTTATAAGAAGGACTAGTACCTACTCTCACTAATCTATAAGATCCTTTAAAATATCGGGAAAGCGAAATAGTTCACAAAGCTTAATATCGTAGTTACCTTTTATAAGATCCATATTACTAAAGGAGAAGAGTAGAAGATAGCTTTCTATATATAGTATAGACTCTATAAATAGCTAGTAACCCTTTTAGCTTAGTAAATACCCCGAGTACTTTCTAGAAGTATATTAACTAAGCCCTTAGAGACTTCCTAGATAAGTTCTACTCTATATATATAGACGATATCCTAGTCTACTCCTTGGGTTAAGAAAGGAGTACTATAAATATATATAGAAGGTCCTCTAGTAAATAAAAGAGGTAGGATTATAGCTTAATATTAATAAGTACGAATTTGAGGTTAAGTTAATAAAGTACTTAGGGTTTATTATAGAAGCTAGGAAGAGTATTAGTATAGACCTAGTAAAAGTTAAAGTTATCCTAAGTTAGGAGGCTCCTAAGTTAGTTAAGGGTATAAGGAGCTTCCTAGGGTTTACGAATTTCTATTAGTACTTTATTCGAGAATTCTTAGAGATTATTTAACTACTCTTTAACTTTATATATAAGGACTAAGTATTCTCGTAGATAGACTAAGTAGAGACTACTTTCTAGAAGCTTAAGAAGATATTTATTTTAGCCCTAATACTTATATAGTTTAATTATAACTAAGAGACTATCCTCGAAATAGATTCCTCTAGGTAGAGTATAAATAGTATCCTTATATAAGTTAATAAGGAGAGTGTCTTATAACCTTATATATTCTTTTCAAAGAAGAATAATCCTATAGAATATAACTATAAGATCTATAATAAGGAGATACTAGCGATTATTTATTACTTAGAGGAATAGGATATAGAACTAAAGAGTATATATTAATTCAAAGTTCATATAAATTATAAGAACCTAGAGTACTTTATAATAGTATAAAAGCTTATAGAATAGTAAATAAGGTAGTCCCTAATCCTCTTATAATATAATTTTAAGATCTCATATATCCTAGGAAAAGATAATAAATAAGTAGATATATTCTTAAGATAAGAATAAGACTTATTTACTAGAGAAGAAGACGAATATTAGTAGTTAAGGATATTATAACTACTAAAACTAGAGACCCTAAGTAACTTCCCTAAGGATATAATCCTCATAATACTAGTATAGGTAAGATAATAAATTAAGAAGAAGCCTATTCTAGTCTTAGAGCCTAGTTTAGAAGATTAAGACTAGGAGTATCGAGGGAAGGGATAAGATAAGGTATAAGTCCTCGAGGAGTAACGAGCTTACCGACAGTAGTCTATACGTACAGGGCACTTTCTAGGTATTTTTAAGCTTCATAAATTCGCTTATAGGCCTTAGAAAACTAAAGTCTCCTTAAACACTTAAAGGTTATAAGATAACAAATAATAGTCACGACTTAATATTTAGGATTCGAGAACTAAAGTAACCTAAGTATAATTTAATTAATTAATTATTAAAGATTTGCTTATTTCAAAATTTTATTTATTAGTAAAATGCCCTGAGCGTATAGACTACTATTAGTAGGCTCGTAAGAGACTCTTCCTAAGCTAGGCTTAAGAAGCTAAAGTCTAGGAAAAGACTACCCTAGTAAGGGGTAAGTAAGGTAATAAGTAGAAAATCGTGCCTAAGATAAGCTTAAGAAGCTATAATAAGATATCTAAGAGGGAAACGAGCTATATTAGGTAATAGTTAAAGTAATATAGGAAGAGAAACGTGTATTCCTATCTAGCTTAAAGATTAAGGTATTAATAGGGGAGTACTCGCTATCCTAGTTAGGATAACTACTATTCTAGGGGCGATAATAAGTTCTAGACTCGGAAGAGCTCTATATAGAACTAATTTAGTAGATATATAACTCGATTTAGTATAGTTACTTAGGACGAGATATTATAGGCACTCTCTTTATATAGTAATTCTTTTAGTCGAATATATTAAGGTAACTATATTAGTTTATATGAAACTATAATACTTATAGAAGAAATAAAGTATAGAGGGACTATTATTAGGGGTTCCTAAAGCCCTTCCTTGTCCTAAGTTAGATCTAGTAAGAGATCTCGATTAATTTTATAATAGAGCTCTTATTAAGTAAAGGGTATACTAATATAATAGTTATTATAGACTACTTAGGAAAGGGAGTAATACTTAAGGCTATAAGGGATATTATAGTAGAGATAGTAGTAAAGTAGTTCGCGAAGACTTACTATCGTTAATATAGTCTCTTAAAGGCTATAGTATCTAACTAGGGGAAGTAGTTTATAGGAGCGCTATAGGGAAGGGTATATAAGCTACTAGGGATTACTCGATAATTATCTATAGTATACTACCCCGAGATAGACAAGTCTATAGAAAGAATAAATTAGATAATTGAGACCTTCCTCTATACCTTTATAGATCATAACTAAGTAAACTAGGCAAGCCTCTTACTATATACTAAACTAGTAATTAATAACCGGGATACTACTTCTATAGGGGTTAGCTCCTTCTTTCTATCCTATAGATACTATATAGAGCTAATCTAGCTCTAGGACGAAGTTAGTAAGGAAGGCGGAGGAGTATTACTTATCTAGATAGTGGATAATATTATATATAAGCTCTATGATATACGAGAGTATATATAAGCTATAATAGTAATAGCCTAATAGCTTTAGGAGGAAGTAATAAACCGGAAGAGAGACTAAGCCCCGGAGTTTAAGGTTAGGGATAAGGTATAGCTTAACCTCTAGAATATATGGATAGATAAACTAACTAAGAAGCTTAATACGAAGTATACTAAGTATATAGTAGTAGAGGCTATAGGGAGTCACAGTTTTTAGCTTAATATACCTCTAGGAATCTATAATATATTCTATAATAAGCTCCTCTAACTAGCTATAATAGACCCGCTACTATATTAGTCCTAGAACGACTTATAGCTATAACTATAGCTTATAGGAGACGAAGACGAGTACGAAATCGAGCGGATCCTCGATAAGAAGTATATAAGATAGGGCTAGGGTATCTCAAGGAAGTTACTTATGAAATAGAAGGGCTATACCCGCCCTATATAGGAGCCGCGCTCTGTACTAGAGGAGATATTAGCTTTAGAGGCTTAGGAAGAGAGTATTAGATAGAAGGAAGTTTTACTTATATATTTACGGGGCTAGTGTTTACGGGTAAGGAAGGGGGTAATATAACGGGTCGAGACCTGATTAATATACTTAGCTAAAAGCCTCGCTTAGGTCATATAATCTCGGATATATCCATGGTTATGTGATACGCCTCCTTTTAGTTAATAGAGTAACCACGTGTTACTTAGGGAGCTCAGATGCCTTAAGGAACACGGTTCCTGTCCTCGCTTTCCTTTCTCTTCTCTTTTCTCCTCAGAGAATTCTATTTAGTTAATCGAACTACTAGTCTTCTTTATATAAAGGCCTAGCCCGTAACAAAACCTAAGACTAAAAATTAAGTAAAATATATATCTAAGGCTTAAGCGAATTTTCTTCTTTACTCTTAGGCTCCCTTAAAAACCTCCTCTCTTTTTTAACTTTAAATTATTAAAATAAAGATAATCTAATTATATATTCTAGGCCTTAGATCTTATACTTATAATAATACTAGTTTCCTAAGGTTTTTTTTAATCTTTGATTTTTGATTTTTTTTGGTGTTCCCTACCAAAATGAGTTAACTAATCAGAACAGCGGAATAGACCCATATCAAAAAAGTAGCGAATCAGAAGCCAGATGTCATGTGATTTAACTCGCAGTGTATTTCTTCCCTTTTTTCCACGTCCAAAACCCCTTCAACTTAAGCTAAAGCTTAAGGTTGAAGGCAAAACCCCCTCTCTTTCGTCTCAAATCCACAATCATTATTCATGAGAATTACATCTCAAGCGTGCTCTTCACAACGACTCGGATGTTAACACACATTCAGAAGGTCTGGCCACCTTTCCCAATTCCCGTCGGCGGCGAGTCCGGGTCGAAACCATGAACGAGGTAATATCATCCGATACCTCGCTCTGGACTATTCGAGACAACAGAGAAACCGAATAATAAGGTAGATATGGTAGATCTTTTAAACCGCAGCCTTTCATGGATATATCGCATATCCTCTTTCTCTGCCACAGCGCAACTACCGTCACATTGGCCTAGAGCTCATTTCATCCCACCTTCCGCCTTTCCCTCCTCTTGTTCAGTCACAAGTCCAGAGCAGATTCAGTACAATGACGCTTGTGTATGTTTTGGACTATGGTATCATTGGCTTGACAGCCGCAAAGTCGCTTGTCGATGCTCGTCGTTCTCGCGATAAATTTGCTTGGCGACCCCGGAGGTCTAGCTTGGTCAAGTCCTGGGTCAGCAAGGCTGGTCATCTCCAGATTCCATCGAACAGTATCAATTGCTCATCGCTCGCAGTGCAGGAGCAGTGATCTCTTCAATCTCAGCTGAGAGAGACAAAGTCCAGCAATTCGAGACGGAAGCCCCAGGAAGTTCTCTGTTCTCACCCATTCGAACTCTACAAGTGGTGCCGACAATGTCCCTGTGACCAAATACTTCGAGAAGATTGAGTCCTGTAGCGATATTTCACAGTCTTAGTACATGAAAGTCAAGCCCTACTATAGCCGCGTTCCCGCCGAAGAGTTACCAGCTGATTGCCCGGAATGACTTTGACAATGATGGTCGTCAATGGCTGCAGAACGACCTTGAAAACGAAGGCCCCAAATTCACCCGGGTTACTGCAACATCGCCTATCGCCCAAGCCCTTCAGATGACCAAGGCCTGTATTCTGGTCAACGCGAGTGACCTCGGTGATGGGAAGCTCTGCAACGATGATGCCGTGACCCCCTCTAGGGGCAGGCACTGTTCGTGCGCAACAGACCTGAATTACGCAGACCCTACTTTGTTAAGGCTTAGAGTATTTGTATGTGATCCCATGGTTCGCTTTTGGCGGAATCTTGGCCGGGAGCGTGCGCCAGGAAGGGGGGGGGCTTCCTCGTGGAAACCGAAGGGAGTAGGAGTGGGATATGTATGCTCATTTGGCGCTGTTAGAAAGTAACCGAGGTGTTAGACAGTTGGCCGCGAGGAAAGCTAAGCTGTAATATTTTGAGCTCTTCATTGTACCAATGGTTATAGTGGCCTGGGAGAACATGCAGTTTGGCTCCGATTCTGCCTTACATCCAAGCTTTGAAACAGCCATGAAGCTTTCTAGGCCTTCAATTACGTGGCAAATGTTTGAAATGCAACAAGTCATCCTCGGCACGTAACGCGACACATTGTATGTTCGCTTGAAACCGTATTGTCTTTGAAGCATACGGCAATAAAATAGCAATAAACTGTAAGTATAGTCCACGATGTCCAGGATGACACCAGGCGTGGTCCAAATTCCAAATTACATCTTCACTTTGACCGGCATACCATCCATTTCTATTTCCGCTACGCTATCAACCGCGATATCTGGGCGGTGTACAAGAGGATCATTGCACACGCCCCCAAACGATATACAGGATGCCTGCTAAACGGGCACCATGCTGGCGATGGGCAGCACAGTGCTCAGGCGTAACCTTCCGTCTAGAACACTGGAAGAAGGTAGGCGTAAATGTTTTCAGATGCTATATCCCTGAAATTTCGGGAGCAGAAGTTTAGAACGAGCAGTAATTCTGTTGACCATTTCGTCGAGTTCTGGGAGCATCCACCAAATGGGCAGATATTGTGGCCCTGATGGCCTTGGGCGTACTCGAAGAACTTGAACTGATGGATGAAATACCGGCTTTTGGCCCGCAGCAAAAAAATAGCGTATAATAATTAAACGCCATCATCGAAGCTTTCCGAATTTCATTTGCAGACGCGAACTGGTAGGTCGTGGACCCTAACCACAGCCCATATCACCCTCTGAACTCGTCTCTCGTCCGTATCTGGCCTCACGAGCAGCGCTCTTCAACCCATCTCGAGCAGCCGATCACGCCAAAGGACTGCCAAGTCCCAGCCATGCCCAAACCCACAGTGATACGGTCTACTTTGCCGTGATAGACAAGGAGTGGAATAGAGTGAGCTTCATCAACTTTACGGACTTTGGATCCTGCATGATACCCGCTGGGTCCGGGTTCACGGTGCAGAACCGCGGTTCGAATCTCAATCTTGGGCAAGAAGACCATCCCAACACCTACGAGTGGAAAAAGAGGCCATATCGTACTATTATTCCGGGGACGATTACCCACGGAGAAAGGTGGAGCGACAACTTCACTCGGTGTTTGGGCTCATGGGCGGGATGTAATCTTTACATCTCAACTGCGCCACCAAGGAGAGATACTGACATAAGTGATAGGATGCATCCTCAAGGCCACGCGCAATTGCTGCTCAGTATGGAAATGTGCGGCATGGATCCTCACCAAGCCTTGGACGCGCCGCGAGTGTGCGTTGGTCCTGTAGGACACCCTTGAACCTCTTGTAACAGCACAATCTCACACTTGTCAGAGTGCGCCAGGGGGAGGAGATCCAGCTGTTGGCTAGGTGAAGGGATTGATGAGGCCGTCGCTAGCACTTCGAAGGAGATAAGTCATGATGTCCGAATACTTGAGGGCTGGAAACGCATACCGTTTGGCAGAGGCTAAATCATAAGACGGCACGATGATGAAGAGACCGGCCAGGCAGTGTTCAGTGTTGGGAATGATGGAACTGGAGATGCATGTGCGATACCAGCATGAAGGATGTTTCGATAGCACGAAGAAGCCTTCGAATCCCTGTCAAAATGCTCATGACAGCTGGCCCTCCCCCTTTTCCAATTTCTCTCCCCTAAGAATAGCCTCATACATTTCAGCCCCCATTCGGAATGCACAATTTTCAACCTCTCAGCCACACTTAGGAATGCCCAACTACAATCAACAAACATGCCCGTCCACCAAAATCCATGCGCACCCGCATCGTTTGATGATCGTGCAACCCTCTCTACATTCCTGTTCCACCAAGCCACCCAACTTAAGTTCCTATATCTGTGACCTCCCATACCTTCATCAGCTTCTTCTTTTCTTCTACTTGAAAAACGGTTCGAGAAAGCTAAAACGCTCGTTACTTCTCATTTTCTCGTATTGATCTGCACTCGGGTTAAAAATTTCCCAGAATCAAACTGCACTGAACGTCTCTGTTCAAGGGGCCTCGCATCTTCCACTTCCCCACCAACTCCCCGTCAAACCCCTCAATGGCGCGGTCCCCGCTCCTCACAAACGTCACCACCCTCCTCGCTCTCGCTCTCTCTCTCACAATCTTCAACGCAACCGCCCTCGCAGCAGGAACAGCCATCTCCGTCGCAACCGTCACCCAAAATGCTACATAGTACTTCTCCCCCATCCCCATACCTGCGAGGCCGAGACCACTCCTTCCTTCCTTCCTCCTCCCCCCTTCCACCACTCACCTCGCCTCATCCATCCATCTGCCCATAAATCTCAAGCTAACACCCTATCTAGCACCCCATCAAAACCAACTCCCACCTCATCCCAATCCTCATCCACGCCTTCGAACGTAGTCAGCGGCGCTGGCTCCAGTACGTTCGATCCGCTGACTCAGACTTTGTTTTTTGTCGGGGTGGGTATTTGGGGCGTGTTTGTTTGCGGGATATGAGATGTGAAAGATTGGGAATTTTGCTGACGGGGCGGGTATTGGAGGGAAGATGTGGAAGGAAGGAGGATAGGGAAGGGAAGATGAGGGGTGTAGGGGAAACAGCTTCATTTGGGCATTATTTTACATGGGCTTGGGTATAAACAGTCGGAATGGAAACAGCAGACAACAACAGGTCCTGGGAATAATTGATCTACAATCTCCAAAATGATAGAAAGGTATAAGGATCAAGTCCATTGTATCCCAACCCATCTCAATTTGTTTACGCTTCAATCGAAGGGAAAATATATCTATGTTCTATCATTGCCAAGGAAATCCTGGGGGGATGACCCGCAAAAGCATCGCATCGCTATGCATAAAGGCAAATTGAACAAAAACCAAAAACCAAAAAAAAAAACCACATCCACGGTATCCTTGTCCTTCGTTCTGCTCATCTACGGAGTATCTAAGGTATAAGCCCCAGTTTCTTCTTATCACAATAACTCGGCAACCCCGGTTCTCCCCCGCCCTTCGCCCAGCTCATAACAGTCAGGGCTGTGGTGTAAACCATGACTGTCAGGCCAAAGATACAGAGGAGAACATCAGCGGTTTTGCGGACTCGCGTCTTTGCAACACCTTTGAAATGGAGCATCGGCTGTGACTTGTTAGCTTTGTTCAATTAGGAATTCAAAGGAACGTACAGGATAGATATACACAAGGGGCACGCAGGCAAAACTGCCTACCAATGCAACGAACTTGTCTAGATCATTCGCTCCAAACCAGGCTATCGAAGCGCAAAGCATGACGACGAAAAAGCGGAAGACGTTCTTTTGCCACTTGATGTAGGGGTTGTATTTCCCGCTTCGAGTGAAAAGCTCGTTCTCCGTGATTCTGATCGCTGGGAAGATCTGCAACGGTGTTGAGAGGAGGATGGCAAGCGAGTAAAGGAATTGTACGCCGTTGACAAGCTTGTCGTCTTGGGGGAGGTTGAGAATGACAACTGTCTCGGTCTTGGAACCGTAAGCTGCATATGACAACGCTCCCATGGAGATGAACACAACGGTGATGATAATCATAACTCCGCCCATGACTCGAGGGAACTTCTTTGGGTTCTTCATGGATTCTTGGATGGGGATAATCAAGCCGATGCCTTCGAATGTAAAAATGGCTGTCCCAATAAACAGCGTCCAATCTTTCTGATTGAAATTGATGATGTCTGCGACTCCATGCTGCCGTACAAGCGTGAGAATGTCGTAGTAGTAAAGGTAGGCCAATCCGATAAGGATAAAAGCGTCAGCAATAAGCGCTGTAAATCCGAGTTTGCTGATATCTCGCATCAACGAGAACGGTAAGAATATTACCATCTGCATCAGAATCAAATACGGGATTTCGATCTTCGTGTTGCAGCGAGACACGGCTAGGATGAAAGCTTGCAAGTTCTCGGATGTAAAGACGATGTAGGCCGCCACAAAACCAATCTGACTGATGACGATCGAGAACAAAATAGTTGTCCTCATCCAGTTCCCGTACAAAATCCCACCAATATCACCGAAGGACCCATCAACCCTCAGTCTGGTATTGACAAGCAATACGAAACAATAATAACTCAAGGCCGCAACGAACAGCAAGACGAGATTGCTGAACATCATACCTCCGTTGAGGTACGCTTTGGGCAAAAATAAAACCCCGGTACCGACGAAGGACTTCAACAGCAAAAGGGCAGCTCCTATAGAGCCATTGTTGCCCTTAACATGGCGATCCTTGCGCTTTCGTTTCCGCCGGCCAGGTGTGAGCAACGCGCTGTCCTCCATGGGTTCTCTCTCGCCTTCACTTCCCTCATCCTCAGCTGCAAATTCAGAAAAGTACTCGTCAGGCTCCAGCACCTCGTCATCTTCTTCTAACTCTTCACCTGCAAAATGTCCATAGATCGTTAAGAATTCGATAAAGTTGTTTGTAAGCATCTTCGGCTGTCTGTATTCCGCACCAAACTCCGTATCTCTAGCTCCTGGAGACGGGCTCGCTGCAGCCCGTCGAAGGAAGTTTCGTCGGAATCCACCAGGTACCTTTATCGACCCAATATCGAGGACTTCATTCTCCGGTTGCGGTCGTGAAATATGAAAACTCTGGCTCCTTCCTCGACCCCGGCCCTGGGAGCGTTGTGCTTCCTCCGTCCACCTATATATAGGCCTCGTTATGTCTCCTCCCTGCAGTCGTAAGCTCGAAAATTCGTCATCATCTAGTCCCGGAGCGACATCCTCGATAGCTTGCTTTGCTTTGCCTACAGGCGATCCTGCTCGGAATGACATAGATTGCCCAAAAATACCGCCATCGAGTGCCCCGTCAGTTACTTGCGAAGTCTCGGAAGGCTGCACCAGATGTCGCTTCACAATCTCTGGGTCTTCAAATGTACTTGGACCCGCCCAACCCGGAGCACCTTGAACTGACCGAGATCTCGCATCAAACGAGCCATAGTTGCTCTGAGGGCCCGAAGTTTGTATATGGTGACCTGCGGTGCTCGGAGACAATGGGCGGAGAGGAGGGGTGCCAAATGCCGGGGGTGGTTGTCCGAAAGAATTTGACAACGCGGCGGCGAGTGCAGACACTCCTGGCCCGGGTATCGAAGAGTGGGGTGGGGGACCAGCAAGAGGAGTCAAACTTCCTGTTGGATGTGCACTCGTTCCAACTTGATTCGGAGTCGGTATTTGGCGTACTGGAGGCGTGCCAACTGTGTTCTGCGAGGGGACTGGGGAAGCTAATCGGGCAATTGATGCTGCTCTGGGTACAGGACTGCCAGCTGTGCGCCCGCGAAATGATCCGGGTGAGGAAGACATTGGCACTGGCAGAGGCCTTGAAGAGGACTCCCCCTTCCCTGGAGTCGACATGGTGAGAGGCCGGTGCTCGAGAAATATAGCTGTCGTGAGGTTGTTGCCTTATCTCATGATTGTCCAAAGGAAGTTCAGTTGCTGCGGCAAGTCAAGTCAGCCTCACGTTGGAACTGTTGCCCGCGAGCTCAAGCACGGCATTGAGAAGACTCACGGTCCTCGGTGAAGATTGGGCGGATTGAAGGAAGAAGAGATGCGTGCCTCTTGTGTCTCAATACTGTCGGTCAGCTGCTGTGTTCCCAAGCTCGGCACCGCGATAAACTAAGTCCCGTTCCCTTCCCTTCAATCCTGGGTCCCCACCACACGTGACGTAGCAGTCAGGGACCTGGATTTTCAGCCAATGAAAACATTTTCATTGAACGCCATCCAAGCCGATTCTTTTCTTGGCGTGACGGATCGACACTTCATTTGGTTCCCCGTACTTGGCGCGGGCCGGCTGTGGTCTCGTGCGACATCCGTTTGTGTTCTGTGTGCTTTCTCACGGTGGTGATAGTGAGGGTATCGGGATTAGAAGACACTATTGGTTACAACTCTCCATAATTCAACTGGCGCCTTGGGAATGCACTGTCTGTTCTGGAGGCTTGAGCGCTTAAAAGTTCACGGAGGCGGGGAGGGCACAGAAGAAAACAGACTGACTCGTGGAGATCATCTGCCTTATTTCAGGTTACATTGTCTTATATTTTGGATCTCTCTGTAGAGCCCGAGTTTGTATTTCCTTTGTCTTGTGTGTTTTGAATCATCCCTTTTCCCTTGCATTTATGTACGTCTACAGTACTAGTAGTACTTTCTATTCCAATCCCCAGAGCGCCCAAGGCTTTAAATAAGAAAGAAGATCGGGTCTAGTATCTTAGTTCTTGAATGTCATAGTTCTAGTTTCTAATATCTTAGTTTTAGTTTCCTAGTTCCAGGTTTTCAGATCCAGGTTCTCAGATCCAGGTTTTTAATTCTAAGGTATTAGTTCTAGTTTTTAGTTCTGGGATCTTAATTCCACAACTGGTCTATGAACTAAGATTTAGGAAGATAGAGAGTCTTGTAATGTATGTTGAAGTCAAGTCATCGTTTAGATACAGGCAAACTTGTTACTTACAGTAAAGAGTTTTAGCACTGAATATCCTTAGAATTCACAAAGCCTCTGTGACTTGCATAGATTTGCAGTCTGAAAGTGAATATACACGACGCATTTTGTTGCATATCTCTCCGTTCCTTTATCTTCCTGTCTTGGGCTTATATGTTTGGACAAGAGATTTTTAGTTTTCATGTTGTCGTTTCGACTTTGGATGAAAGCGAATGGCCACAAGTGTGACTCTATAGAGTCCCATAGAATTGCAAGATCTACAACAACACAAGTCCAAAGTTCAGATGAGAAGTGAAAGAGTCGTGAGCATGGCTTTACGGATTCTAAGGAAAAGAGCGGTCTTAGAAGTGCAACGAAATGATCGCTTGAACGTTCACCCAAATAGACGTCCAGTCAAAGAATGATATGCCAAAGTAGTTTTGACATTGAATCAATCCGCAATGGGAAATGAGAGACATACGGTGGCTACAGAAATTCACCCCGATAACTTTACGATCATAGACAAAAACTCTTCTAAGAATTAATATAAGGAGAAACATGGTCCCAATTACACCCTCCCATTCCTTTTTTTATTAATTAACCTAAGAGCTAACTCAAATTCCAATCTTCCCCAAAACTCCCCAATCAGACCTGCCACTTCAGATTCGTTCGTCTCCAACGCAAAATGCCCCGCATCCAACCACTCCACCCTCAACCTCTCCTCTGACACATCCCTTCTATACGCCTCTGTTCCCTCATTAACAACAATCTGATCATTCTTTCCCCAAAACGCTAAAACCTTCACCTCACTCTCTCACAGCCACGCTTGAGAGCGCGGATACAATTCCACGTTCCTACAATAATTATACAGAATATCCAACTGCATATCTTGATTCCCCGGTCTCTCCAGTAATGCTACATTCAAGTAGAAAGATTCAGGCGGGATGGAATCAGGATGGGGAGAGCCGAATGTGTACTGCCATTTCGTAGTATGGGAATTTAGTGCTGCGGTGCGGATTGCTTCTCGATCTGAGCTGGTGCTGAAAGCCCAGTAGGCTTGAATTGGAGCCCAGGAGTCCTTTTCAATTTCTTCAACATAGAAATTCCCATTCTGCGTGATGAGAGCCGTGATTGCATCTGGTCATTTGAGAGCAAGGCGAAAAGCGGTCAGTGACCCGTAGTCGGAGATGTAGACGGAGAACTTTTCGATGAAGAGCGCGTCGAGGAAGGAGGTTATGGTTGTGGTGGTGGAGGCGAATGTGTATTTGTAGTTACGGGAGGAAGGACGACGGTGAAGCCGAAGCCAGGAAGGTTGGGTGCGATCACGTGGCATTCTGTGGCGAGGAGATGGATCAGGTTGCGGAACATGTGGGAGGACGAGGGAAAGCCGCGGAGGAGGAGGAGGAGTACAGGTGAGCTTCGGGGGCCGGCATGGCGGTAGAAGACTTCTACGCTGTCGGCACTGGTTGAGATTTTGGTGGAGGACATTGTGATTGTTAAAGTTGACTGTTGAGATGAGAGTGGATGGAGAATTGATGTACGGACGTGTGAAGGATCAATGGATCATTTAAATAAGAAGGCTCCCCTTGAAGCTCAAGAATGGTTTAGCAATTCGAGCAGATTAAGGAGAAGCCCAAGAGGTATCAAGGCAAACGCCTCTGGTTGAAATAGACCTTGGTTCCCGTCGCCTAGTCATATCCATGTTCCCCAAGCACCGACCAGTGAGGCACGCCTCTTGATTGCCTGGTGTCTGCTTAGCGTGGCCGATGTTGAGTAGTGGCTTCGCAGCATGAGCCTAACCAGTTCAATTTAGCGTACTAAAGCTCAGGATCTGGGGGTTGCATGCAAGTGAGGTCGAACCGTCGAAAGTAGGGCCAAGCGGCTCAGTGAGCTAACTCTGATGTCCATATCTAAAGCAAAAGCCAAGGAAACGTGCAAGCAGTCAACAAACCGCACATGCATAACTTGAAGAGCTCCCACAGCCCTACGTGCTTTTCTCACCTTGCTTGTTGAGCCCTTTGATTGACATTGGGAGTCCTCAGACGCTTGACCTTTTCGGGAAATTGTAGACCCTGGCTGGTGCATGAGAACCCCGACTTCTCTGATCACTACCCGCTAGCCACACATACTAATCCCCGCACATCGACAGCTTCCCTGGATGCCGTTCAACTTCAGATCTCTAATAATAGAGAATGAAATGGCGGACCCCAGAATTTCGGGTAGCCTTGGTGCATTGCGTTTTGGTAATACGTATCCTGAAAATCATTTCTCGGAATGGCAAATGTAAGGACAAGAGGGTCTGGAGATGCTGCGTTGCTTCTTGTAAGCCGAGTATTTGGTTGAATCGAGGGAAGTGCAGGGTCAAGTATAAATGTCTCTGTAAGTTCTGACCAAATTGTTACAATCCATTCTTCACACCCCCATCTTTCAGCGTCTCAAAAAAAGCAGAAACCCTTCAGCGGCACTTCCGAACACCAAGCACGTCCAAAATGAAAGCCATCTTTCTTTCAACTCCCGGAAAACCCTCAACCTACGTCTTCAAAGACATCCCCATTCCCGAAGCACTACCCGGACGTGCTGTGATCAAGGTCAAGGCCTTCGGCCTCAATCACGCAGAAGTACACATGCGAAAAGGAGAATGGCCCGAGATCCACGAAATCAGCGTCATCGAGTGTGTCGGTATCGTTCATTCCTGTGCCGAGAACGAGTTTGCCGTTGGCACGAAAGTAGCTGCACTCATGGGCGGCATGGGGCGAACTATCCCTGGAAGCTATGCGGAATATACACGAGTGCGAGTTGGCAATGTTGTTTCTATCGAGACTGACTTGAGCTGTGAAGAACTTGCTGCAATTCCGGAGTCGTATGCAACGGCTTGGTCGGCTTGATTCCGAAATTTGGAGCTGAAGGCAGGCCAGAAACTACTGATTAGAGGAGGGACATCCTCCCTTGGGCATGCAGCGGTCAATCTCGCGGTCAATGCTGGTGCGAGGGTCACGGCGACGACCAGGAACTTGGACAGAGCTGCAATATTGAAAGACCTTGGCGTTCACGAGGTTGTGCTGGAAGGTCCTGAACTGTCGAAGAGGCTTCCGTACAAAGGCTTCGATACGGTGCTTGATCTGGTCGGAAATAGTGTTGTGATGGATTCGTTGGAAATCTTTCATCGAGGTGGGCGAGTGTGCATAGCCGGCTGGCTCGGAGGACTTGCACCTATAAAGGAATTCAACCCTCTGTTGCAAATGCCGACTGGTGTTCATTTGAGCTTCTTTGGCAGCCCACACTTTGGAATGTCAGGAATAGAAGTGTCGGATGTGCCAATGCAAAAAATTGCGGAGGATGTTGCCAAGGGTCGCTACAAGGCGAAACCTTCGCAGGTGTTTCGATTCGAGGACATCTCCAAAGCTCACGAGGCTTTGGAACATGGTAGTGGTAATGGAAAGATCGTAGTGAAGGTTTCGAAGTGATTTTTGGGGGAGATTGCTGAGCCTTTACCGAATCTTTAGTTGATATTTAAACTTGCGATTTTTTACATTCCAAGTCCATCACAGAGACCAAGTGTAGTCGTTAAGGAAATCGGTGCCCATAAGAAACCAACATTGTCATAGACACGTCTTGGTGAAGTGACTCGAGTTCATCGACAAGAATATCGTCAATCCACAAGACTTTCTCGACGGAGCCGCTGATGGCCTCGTCCCACGATCCATAACCCATGGTGGAAATATGCTGCGCTGTCTGCGAGACGAACCAATTGCGGTCGTCTCTCAAGTCTGACAGCGTACTGACAAGCACAAATAGCCAAAGCAGAACAGCAGCAGCAGGGTCGTATCCGGCGAGATCAGCATCCTGGAGCAGCGCCATGATGGAGGTTCTCAGTTTTTGAGTTTGAATGTCCGTTAAGAATCGGACTCCGAATCGCCGCCGTATTGCCGCAATATAAAGCATTGCACCTGTTCGGAGAGCTGCTGACCCAGGACCTAGCTGCTCATACTTTATCAACAGCAGCTTGTGGAGCACAGGGACAATATATTTCCATGCAAAGACACCATCGGCCCAGATATCTCTAACTTTGGGTTCGTTGATTATCAACTGATTCAAGCTATATAAGTCATAAATGGGAGAAAGAAGATCTTCTTGATTGCACGCTTCTGTGAGCAGCAAAGGATCGTTGCCGGGCCGTTGAGGAACCGCGGGGTATAGGTCTTCTGGATACGGAAATCGAGGCACTGTGTTTGCCATGAAAGCATAGTTTGTGTCGACCCTGCAGTCAGATGTCAATCTTGGGGAAGCCTTTTTTGACAAAGTTTATTTTACGTACCAAAATAAAACCATCCTCATCGCTGGGTTTGAATCCAAAGTGCCTACGCCTCCTCTGCGCCGAATGATCTCTTCCAGCCCGTTCATGTGGGTCTTTGAGCCAGGGACATCGTTGAACATGGTCTGTGCAGTCGTTAGAAACATCGTCTATTCTTGATTCGCTATCGTTGCTGCGGGCCACTTACAGTGTGACAACAGAACGTCAAGATGGCCGCCACGATTCCATCGCTCATGTTGAGGACGGGATCGCCAAGCCGCTTGTTAACAGACTCGATCGCCTGGGTTGACAGTGCGATTGCTTCCGGGCTCTCTGCCACAGGCTGGTGCCGTAACATAGTCATGTGAGAGACTGAAGTGCTAAGGATTTGAAGAAAACCCGCAGGATCCGTGATGCTCCTGTAGAATCCGATTCTGCTCATTGTCTTAAACATCGGGCAAAAGGGACCTTTCGTTACTGTGTCGGGGTCAACGGATGGAGTTGACTGAAGCGCGGAAAAAAGACGTACAGTGTGATCATAGATCTCAAGGGCCCGTTGATTCATCCGAATTGGGTAGTTCTGGAAAGGATTATTTCTTCCTGCTACAAATCTACCGGGACCTATTAATGCTGGATTCGGTATAGCAGTGTTTGCGTGTGGCTGAGTGGCTTGAGGCTTCGAACGAGCTATGTCTAGCTCAATTGAGCCTTTCGTGCTTTCCACTCTTCTTTTTCTGATGTACCCCATGCATGACATGGCTTCGGACCCTACTTTTCGTCTCTTTCGCCTTGGTATCGTCGAAATTTAAAAAGTTAAGAAACCGGAAGCCTCTATCCTGAGGTGCCTTTGGTGCACCCTCCTCAAAATCGTCGGACACTGGCCGGCGCGAGGCTCCATCGGAAGATTCTTCCATGATGAGGCTCATTTACTTTTCACAAAGTACCTTCTTGATTACTTTTCCAGGCCGCTTGAGTCTAAGTAAGAAGGCGAGATTGATTGTGCAGAATGCCAGGCTTCGAACGAAGTGCAACCCTATTTTCCGTGACCAACATCCAATGAGGAGTTACTGTAGCTGACGGTACGTCTGCGATTCGCAAGCGCACTGCGCAAAAAGAGCAGTTGCACCGTATGCTTCATCTGGAAATCCCTGTCCGGGCCCGAGGCGCACTTGCAGGCTGGCTAAGACATGGCATGACAAGAGAAGAGAAATAGATAAGGCTTCGTGTAACACCGAGAACAAACTCGAAACAGCAAGCCAAAAGGGGGCACAGCCAATCAGTATCCGAGCTTGCACATGGTAGCCCCTGCGCAGAGCTCCTACTCTGCTCCTTGCGAAGGAGCACATCTTGCATCCTCCCTTTCTCGTTGCACTTCTCGTGCAATAGCAGCAGCTTTTCGGTGGTTAGTCGTGACTTGAAGAAACTTCACATTGCAGACGCACAAGAGGAGGAGGAATGGAAAGATTTGCCGAATGACGTCCGCAGCAGGGTCCAATTGCAGGGATCTTGTCCTTCAAACAATGAGAAGACAACACCAAGACTTAGACCAAGATTGTTGGACAGGCAACTTAATATTTTTTGGGGGGAATTGTTGATGACGCGACCACTTCCATGATGGACCTCCATTGCTGATTGCGACACAACATGACCGACTCGGGTCGCAGGGGTTCCGAGCGTCAGCACTCGAATTTTCAAGCTCGCAGCGCGAGAGACGAAGCTGGGGAATTGAACAGGCGGTATTCGATGGTCCCTGAAGATTCTCCTTCTCCGAGCGAAAGAGCACGGCCGTTGGAATTGAGTAGAGCGCCCAATCCGTACGAACCTGCTACGACTTCCTCGACTCCTCCTCCACATGACCACTCTCGGACTCGTCGGCTCCTACATCTGCCTTCTCCTTCGCCCAATGGAGGATCCTCGAATACGCGAAGGAGATCGGTCAGTGGGCGGCGGAGAGCACAATCTACCGGTAGACTGATTGGGGCCGACTCGTTGACAGTTCAGATGCACAATGCCACAGAGGTCAAGAAAGCAAATGGAGACTCCTCAACTCCAAAACCTGGATTAGGTCCTCGGCCCATTGGCGGCGATGAGAAGCTGGGGATGTTCTCTGGCGTATATGTGCCGACATGCTTGAATGTTTTGAGCATTCTTATGTTCTTGAGATTCGGCTTTATACTTGGCCAAGGAGGGTTTCTTGGAATAATGGGAATGCTTATTGCTTCCTATGCCATCAACCTTATAACCACCTTCTCACTCTCTGCGATCGCCTCCAATGGCACTGTTCGAGGCGGCGGAGCTTATTATCTTATATCCAGATCTCTGGGCCCAGAGTTTGGAGGGTCAATAGGAGTCGTGTTCTATTTGGGCTTTGTTTTCAATACCGGGCTGAATGCTGTGGGTTTGATTGACTGTATCAAGATCAATTTTGGTGCCACAGCTGGAAACTGGGCAAATTGGCTTCCCGACAGCCAGTGGTATCTCTACCTCTGGTCTACGATTGTGCTTGTAATATGCACTGCGATCTGCCTTGCCGGGTCATCTATCTTTGCCCGTGCTAGTAACGGGCTTTTGGTGATTCTTCTTATAGCCACTCTCAGTATCCCTTTCTCTGCGCTCATCGTCTCGCCATTCGAAAATAGGCAATTGGGCATTAATTATACTGGGATCAGCTGGACTACCTTCCTTGGAAACCTGAAGCCTCAGCTTACGAGAGGCGCTGCGGGCAGTCAAATACCTGAGAAAGAGACGTTCCAGGATCTTTTCGGCATCCTTTTTCCAGCAACTGGTGGTATCTTTGCTGGAGCCAGCATGAGTGGGGATCTTAAGAACCCTAGCAAATCGATCCCTAGGGGTACACTTTACGGGCTTGGGACAACTTTCGTCTTATATACTCTCGTTATTTTAGCCATGGCGGCCACGATCACTAGATCGTCTTTTGTTAGGAACGCCAACGTTATCCAGGATACCAATATTTCTGGAGTTGTGATTCTGGCTGGCGAATTTGCAAGCTCGTTCTTTTCCACGTTGATGGGTGTCATTGGATCAGCCAAGCTATTACAAGCGCTTTCAAGGGATAATCTTCTCCCTGGATTCATGATATTTGGCCAGGGAACGAAGAAAGGAGACGAGCCCACGTATGCGATTCTCATGACATACATCGTGGCTCAGGTTACGATGCTATGCGACTTGAATCAAATTGCCTCGTTTACGACAATGACTTATTTGGTGAGCACTTGCGCCCATTCTCAGCGAACGAGGTTCAGAGGAGCTGATTTATGCAGATGACATTTTTGGTTATGAACTTGGCTTGTTTTCTTCTGAAAATTGGCTCTGCTCCGAACTTCAGACCATCCTTCCATTTCTTCAACTGGCAGACTGCCCTAACTGGCACGATTGTCTCTGCAGTAGCTATGTTCTTTGTCGATGGACTCTACGCTACTGGCTGTGTCGGCATCCTCATTGCAATATTCCTCGTGATTCATTATACAAGTCCGCCAAAGAGCTGGGGCGATGTCTCACAGTCTCTTATTTACCATCAGGTCCGCAAGTACCTCCTTCGGCTGAGGCAAGAACATGTCAAATTCTGGCGTCCACAGATTCTGCTGTTCGTCAACGATCCTCGGCGGCAGTATAAACTTATCCAATTCTGCAATTCAATGAAGAAAGGAGCACTGTACATTTTAGGTCATGTAATTGTGACGGACAACTTCGGCGGCTCGGTTCCAGAAGCTCGCCGACAGCAGGCAGCCTGGACTAAGTACATTGACTTTTCGAAAATCAAAGCTTTTGTCAATATTGCTATTTCTCCCGGTGTCGAATGGGGCGCTAGAAACATCGTCCTTAGCGCAGGATTAGGAGGCATGAGACCAAACATTGCGGTCTTGGGGTTTTACAATCTAGATGACTTACGGCGGAATCAACCCTTGATCGATGTCCCCGAAATTCGATCCCCAGAAATCAGACCAGAGACAACCGAACCACTTTTACCTCGCCAAGATAGCAAAAAGGACTTTAGCCTTCCAACAGATTCTTGCAAGACAGAAGCGATGATGAGTGTTACAAGTTATGTGACGATTCTCGAGGACCTTCTCTTTCGACTTCAAATCAACGTTGCCGTCGCAAAAGGATTCCAAGATCTTGAACTCCCTTCTGAGAATGGAGATCACAGCAAAAAGTATATCGACCTTTGGCCAATCCAGATGTCTGCAGAGATCGCGGCAGAAGGCGATAACAAACAGAATGTTTTGACGACAAATTTTGATACTTGTAAGCCGTGAGCGAACAATGATAACGGACAGAGCTAACCCTATCTAGATACATTGATCTTGCAGCTGGGCGTGATTTTAAATACTGTTCCAGCTTGGAAAAAAGCTTACAAACTTCGAGTCGCGGTCTTCGTCGAGTATGAATCCGACGTAGAGGAGGAACGAGGCCGAGTCAAGACCTTGCTTGAGAATTTAAGGATAGAAGCCGAAGTTCTCGTCTTCTGGTTAGCTTCTGGAAATCTACCAACATACGAAATCATCGTGAATGGAGCAAGTCCGGGGAAGGAGGCGGAAGAAGAGGTCCGGGAATGCTTAAAAGGTCAGGAGTGGTGGGAAGAGCTTCAAAAGATACGAGGAAACCGTGGGGTGACCTCTGCCACGGAAGATCTTTCAGAGATTGCGAATATCTTTACCGATGGAACAAACTGGCCCGACTCATCATTCCAGCAGGGACCTCGTGGAGAAAGAATTGAAAGATTTCTTGGCCTCCGCAGACTACTGAAAAAAGGAAAGAGAAAGCACACGATGAGTGGGATAACGAAACTGGGCGTGAGTCTTGGGATGCGGACTCACCGGTTGTCGGACAATGTTATGTCGCAGCACGCAACGACAATGAGTGCAAGCGAGGATTCAGAGAGTGACTCTGAAAGCGATTCAGAGGACGCTTCAACTCTCAGTGCGGCGAGTGAGGGGGATATCGACGATTTCGTATCTGATGATGGATCTTCTGTGCCAAGCGCTCAGCTGATACGAAGACGAAGGAGCCACGGTGATTCTATGCGAGGCCCACCTCCATCGAAGAAATCAACTGGTGAAGCAGAGATCAAAGTCCCACAACGGCCGTCGGCAGGATCACTACTTTCGGAACCAACCACCGCTGTTGCAACGACCGTGCCCCCCGCAGCTTCGGCGCCAGATCTCACGTTCAAAAGATCCGAGAGTCCGAACAGAAAGTCACCGTCAATCTCCAACCTCTCCACATCACTCAAAGCCAACTCCGAAGGTTCAAGTAGTAAACCTTCCTCTCTCAAAGAACCGGACAAGACCCCAGCAAGAGTAGATGCATCGAGTACTCGTCCAGCCTCTGTTCGCTCTGAACGCCCGACCCTCTCTCGCCACGCATCTCAGCCCAAGTTCTCAAGTAAACCTGTACCTATCACTCGAGTTGCAACTGAAGATGGGCCTGGACCCAGTATCATGTTCACCGACACTCCTTCTCCCCCGACACGGCGAGCATCCCGTCTGCCTTCTGCTTATCGGCCAAACGCCTCACTACCGGACCATATCTCCGAGGTCTCCGAGAATGCTCCTTCTCCTACTCAATCACGACGTGGATCGATGTACTCTACTCAAGCCCTTCCAATCAGCTTCAATGATTTACCGTGTCGAGCTCAGCATCTGATTCTGAACCAGTTGATGCGGAGTAAGAGTAAACACACTGCGGTTATGTTCACGACGTTGCCGAGTCCAGTGGAGGGGACTAGTAGGAGTGTGGAGAGTAGCGCGGCTTATTTGGGGGATTTGGAGGTGCTGTGCAGAGGGTGTCCGCCGGTGTTGATGGTGCATAGCAATAGCATGACGGTTACTATGAGCTTGTAGTTGGAAAGATGTAGGCAAGGGAGTATATAGACAGAAAGCGTAGGTGGCGGGTGCTTTTGCACAGCGTGGGATTCAGATTGGGAAATATATACCCTTGGTGAAGCTGCAATATACGCCCGTTGATTACTTGAGACCACAAAATGGGTTGAGTTGGCATTGCTACTACAGGATGCTCCCCGCCCTAACTAAACTATCTCTCGAATCTTTCAAAATCTCCCTCACAATATCACCAGCCGGCAGAACCCTATGAATCTGGCTCACTCCAGTTCCCGCATAAGTAGTCATTCTCCCATTATCACCCCATTCTCGACCCCCCCCAGTTTCATCGCGCCCCCGTACAGCTTCTTGTTTTCATCTTCGCTCATCCCATGCGCATGGTCTCGAAAACTCTGGTTCAGTACGCCCCTGCCATTATACGTCTCCGGCCATCCTACCGTCCCTCCTGACCGATCATACACAGTCGTTCGAGCAGTGGTCACACCACCATCTTGGCATCGACAACCACACTCCTATAGCCCTCACCGATTGCCGCCTCGGGCGAGGCAAGAAACCGAGTTCCCATCCAAACGCCGTTTGCACCTAATGTCGACGCGGCAGCAACACCTCTCCCATCTACGATTCCACCTAGCAATGAGGGGAATGTCTCCATATCCATCTTTCGCCAAGGCATCAGCACATTCCGGCAGCCAAGGTAATGATGGAGCTCGGCTGAGCAAGTCCATAACCACCCGCGTTGACACCCTAATCACTCAATTAGTACGGAAATTTCCTGAAATGCAGGAGGGAACTGAGGAGCTGAGGAGCTGAGGAGCGGAGCTTTAGAGACAAATACTCATGCAAGCTCGGTGAAACTCCGAAGCTCTGAGCTCTCAAACAACAAACAGCAATTCCGTATGAAACTAAGCTTACTTGAATAACGAGAACATCAGGTTTGCAGCTCTTGGCGACATCAAGCGCCATTGCGACAGTACCAACTTGAATCCATATTTTTGTTTTCCCGCTACTCTCGATTCTGATTCCTTCTGTCCATGTGGTGAGGCCTTTCGGGTCTTGAGGTGCAAAGAGCCATGCTGCTACTGGCTTGAGTGGTGCTGATTGGATGATAGAGAGGGCCGTTGAGAGGTCGGCTCCCCAGCATATGAAGCCAACGCCGATGGGAAGGATATGCGGCGGTGTTTTTGCGATAGGAGAAGAATGGAGAGCCGTCGCAGCTTCATTGAGGAGAGATGGGAACGTGGAAATGTCGGTCCCTAGCCCTAGGAAACCGAGTCCGCTTGCTTTCGAGACTGCGACGGCGAGGGGAGAAGTGGCGATCAACCTCATTGGAGCGGAAGATATGAGGGTAGTAGAAGTCCATGAATAGTGGGTGGTGAGAGCCTGAGTATGAGAGAAGACCATCTCGTAGAGAACGCGGTCGGTATAGCATATATATATATCAAGCAAGTTTGACGGATTCAGATGTAATTTCGAATTTGATCGTCAGAGAGACAGAGTCTCAAGAAACTTGGGAAGAAAGATTCAATGAAGTGAGGAAATAAGAGTGACTATTGATAAAACACGAACGTAAATTTAGAGAAACTTCACTTGAGCGTATTGTTCTCTCCGGCTGATATGGAAGATATTCCCTTTGCTTGCCCAGTTTTCGTAGGATTTACATCGAGGACGATGTCAACTTCCACCCTCAACCTCTTGTTGCACCATTCTGTTTTAGGCCTAGACCTCCCGCAGAGCCTCATCCCAGCACCTCGCGAAATCCACGTCAAATTCCAGGCTGCGCAAGAGCAACTTGACACAGGGCAAGCATCATCAACGCAAAGGACATAATTGTTCTCGAGCGACCTGGTGCGTTGAAGGCTCGGCTATGTGTCATTCCAGCTTGTTGACCATATTTATTAAGCAGGAAACTCGAAATCTGGAGTCGCAAGGATGAACGCCCCCGATAGGTAAGTTACCTTCTCCTTTCTTGGCCGTGCGACATGGTTAGTTTCTAGCGGCGGACGGGCGCAGGATCTACGACAAAACTCTGGTTCGGTTTAACGGGATATGGGTAGTAGAAGAATCAGGCTAACCTACTTCTTAGATTTGAGTTGTTCCTGTTGGGCGATGGCGAGAAGAAGTGTTCGGAGATCCCAGATACGCGTATGTTGCCCCGGTGGATACTCTTCGAGGAAGCACATCTGCGAGAATAATACAGAGCCATGTGGCTGACTGGCGCAGGCACTGCGAATAGTTCGGTGTTCACATTCAACAAGGAAGATCACACCCTTGCCAACATCCTACGAGCACATCTCTTGAAGGACCCCCACGTTACCTTTGCTGGATACAAGAGTTAGCCCCCAATCCTGATACGGCTTCGCCAATCGTTGACATGTGCTATAGTTCCTCATCCCTTATTTGCAACATTCGAGCTTCGGGTACAGACCGATGGAAGCCTCACCCCAAAGGAAGCGCTGGTCAACACTTGCAAGAATCTCGTTCAAGATCTCGAGATCTTGAGCAGAGAATTCACAAAGGAATTTGAGCTGCGGAAGATGGTCATGGGAGATGCTGCTGCTACGGAGAAACAATAATGGTTAGTTATGCCTGGGACAAAGTGATATGACTTGGATGGAGTTAGGGCCTCGAGCATTTTTCGGCGTTATGGGAAGAGGACATGAATGGCTATGCTAGCTGGCGCAATATTAATGTTGCTCCTCCAATTGCTTCTTCTATCTTCACTAATTGAGGTTTGAAGTTTTTGCTTTGGTCTTCTTCACCTCGCTCTCATCCGTTGTCCTCGTCCAGCCATTCAGGGGCTAGAAACATCCGAGTGCAGAATCAGTCTTATCGGCTATTCCTAGCTCCTGATCAGTAAAAGGGTGGCCTCGAAGTACACGCTATTTCCACATCAGGATATCGTTTCAAACCTCGATACGAAAGCAGCCTTGGTGGAAGTCCATGATAGATCATCGTCAGGTTCGAGTAGAAACATCTGAATACCAAAAGCCACCGAGCTAAACTTATCAAATCCCCACCTCTCTTCGGTGTATGTTTGAAATGGTTCACGAATGATGGTTTTGCAAGGGTGTCTCGCTAAAATGGCGCTAGAGCCCCCCTATTAACACTGCTCAACTACCGTGCCTGGAAAACATCTTCTTCCTGTCTGTACAAACGAAAATATTGACTAAAAGACACTAAACAACCTGGGTATTCTTACTATCTTGCTTCTCCAATGATTTAATTGTTTATGAACTGTGATTCTGAAGGTTCTGTTGCGAAAGAGTTCCAACACTACTTTTCGTTCAAGTGAATAGGCTTGTATTCGATATGGATAAGAGCACCAAATTCCCATTACCGCAATTCAAGTTCACCTTTCGGTTTTACCGAGACGTGGACGGAGTCTAAATGCCCTAGGAAGCTTGAGACCGTTCTGGGAGAGAAGTTTGTTGTACAAGAACGAGAGTAGTCATTTTGAAGGGAGGGATTAATTATGTCTAACTTTGCTAGGATGTAAGTTTTTCACTGGGAAGTATTCTAAGTGTTCCAGGAAAGACAAGATATTCAAAGAGAAGTAGGCTTTTAGCATATAATAACGAGACTGGACATTTAGAAGTGAAACTCTGTGATGTCCACTTGGGACAGTCAAAAACAATGCCCTTTTTGTCTAGCCGCGCCGTAGTCTTTGTGATTTCTCCCAATATTTAAGACAAGAAATGTGACGTCGATTCGACACAGCAGATGTTTATTGTCCCAAATTCACGTGAAAATCAGCCTAGCAAGCGTTCTAGCAGCCAGCAATGGAGGATATCCGCTAATCAGGATGCAATTGTTAGACTCGGAATGAAGCCTCTCATCCGATCCGTTCATGATTTCCTAATTTGGTATCGCGTAGGAAAGGGGAACAGGAAGCGAAGTAGATACAGATAAAATTCGTCTTCACGATCTCTCCTTCACGAGATCTATCCCATCGACGGGTTGAAAGCTCTGCATGGAGCGAAACTCAACCATGGCTCACACCTCTTTGGGCGCTCACTCCCAAAAACGAGCCGATAGAAAGTCCTCCGACAAGCCCTTCCAAAATCCCCCAATCCAACAACCGACTGCTCACGTTGCTCGTGTGAGATGCGATCAGTGCTTTGCGTAAGTGACTTCACAGAGACAGGCTGGACGCATCTTAGATGCTTCCTGGCTCCTCGCCTACATATTCCCTCGGCCTCGAGGACAGTCCTTCTGTTCGCTTCTTCGAGGGTTCCAATCTCGTCAAGAAAATCACTGACAATTTCTCAGACAACACTTCTCGTTCAAGAACTGTGTTCTCTCCGACCCCGTCGACTATCGATCCCCCTGCAAATACTGCTTGAGGACCAAAAAAACTTGCACGTACGATCGTCCCCAAATCCAGCCAAAAGCCGAGAGCAAAGCCGCAAGCATGGAGGCCGAGCAAGCTCCTGATGCCGCGAAGCTAGAGACTACCATGGTCGCAAAGCCAAAAGCCGCTGCTAAGCCCAAGGACGCGTCAAAGTCGAAGAGATCTGGTGCACCAAATACCGTAAGTCGTCTTCATCTCCTTCTATCATCGTGTCTAACGCTCTCAGCAGAAGTCTACATTGAATAAGGTCCAACGTGGCCGCGTCGAGAAGCCGGCTCCACGAACTCGCGCTGCCCCAAAGTCCTACGCTGAGCTTTCCGCGAATGACGGCAAGGAGGAGGACGATCGATTGTCCCAGATGGACGGAGACAATGACGAGGACATTGATGAGGACATTAATGAGGACACCAATGATGAATTATCCCAGATGGACGGGGAAAATGACAAGGACATTGATGAGGTCACCAACGATCAATTGTACGACGAGGAAGGAGAACAATCTGCGGATGAGGATGAAGCTGAGAACGAATATACCGGCCCCCGTTTGACTGGCATCGTCAATGGATTCGATCTGTCCGAGCTCAGCCCGTTGGCCTATCGCGTTCTGGAGGGTAGAGGCTATATCCGTAATGGGCAGTGGATGGGAGGAGTCTGAGCATTTGGGGATTTATCTTGAATTGCTCAATAAAGGCAGAAAGCGATCATGTACTTTAAGACCACAAAAATGCAGCAGGATTGTCTCCCCTCATTCTCCAGATACCAGTACTTCATGAAGCTGTCGTCCCAGGACCCTCGCCACCAGGTATCAACTGCAACGTATTAGCAGGCTAAATTGAATGAAAAGAGTACCAAGTACCATGCAGATGTTGTTTCCATTTAGCAGAATCTTTGAAAGCTTCGTCTGGCCGCCGGAGTAGTCGCTGATCCCAGTGTCAGCATCTCGCCCACATTATAGTCTCCCAAGAACTTACAATTCTGTCACATTTTCCAGAACCATATCTATAGGAGTATTAGAGTACGCTCGTTTGAATTAGACCTGCTGGCACTTACTGACGTAGTCATCGAAGCCAAGGAGAGTGCCACTGAATTCTGCCGAGAGGTCAGGTAATGTGGCCGAAACAGAAGGAAGAAAAGATGAACCTTTGTCACCTTTCATGACAACCCAGATCTTGGAGCCCACGCATTTATCGATCAACTCTTTTCAAATATCAGCCGGGGCGCATCCAAAGAGTGTTTAGGGTAGTCAAACCGAGAGGAAGTAGTTGTGACGCCATCTTGAGGTCAATTCCTGAGAGTAAGAGCAGGCTAGAGGATGTCAGCCTATGCCAATGCGGTTCCAATGACGAGCAAACGCGAAGATGTACGAGATCCCAGGGGCGTTGGCTAGCTGAGGATCTCGGTGTACGTGAAACGAGGCTGAGAATAATAGCAAAGTACTCACAGAAATGTGTATCAAATGATGAAAGCAATGAGGCGGCTATGTTTCTTTTATTAGATGCTTGCTTTATGCCATTAAGTTCATCATGCTCAAGATGTCAAGACGTGACATTCTCGTGATCCAAGATTTCTCGACTCGGTGTTTGGCCTGTTTGCTCGGCTGCACTTGCCTCTACCATTCGCGCCAAGCAACGATTGGGTCTTCGATGCGTCTGCCTTCACGATCAAAAAGTCAACAGAATAGAGTCATGCTCCTTAGCAGCTATGGAGCATCGGCGTTGGGCAAAACACTCCGGCGACCCCTTATAACAACAATGGGTTCGTTCGAGGGCACTTCGGCTCTGGCCGCCGATGCTTTGAGAGCATCAGTGCAGCGAGGTACAGGAGGACGGCTTGTGTAGGTTGAGCTTGTACTGCAAACTGCAGTGCTAACATTTGATGCTCAATAGTTCGCGCACAGCTCGACCAGATCCGAATCTGCCGCTGCAGAAGACATGGCATCCGAATCATGGAATTGTTTTCGGTTCGGGGCCATCACCCTCAACCCCTCGATCATTGAGCATGGCCGCGGCGGAAACAAAGCAAGATTTATTACTAAACTCAACGGCTGAAGACAACTACGTGATGCCATCGACGGACATAACTGAGTTGGAAGGTCAATCTATTCTCAACCCCGCTCCTCTTACCTTGACGGACGCGACAGTTCCACCTACCTCGAGCCATCCAACAACAGCCAAACCCGAGGACCCAGAGCAGAACATGCCCCCAGAACCTTGCACAACTTTCTCAATACCCGAATCTCTCTTCTGTGCCGCCAAGACTGCCGCCCAAGGGGCGCCTGAGTCCTTTTGGTCGTACGCCCTCTACCGAGGACCCCAATCCAAGAAGCCGACAGTACATTATTGCAAAAGCGTCATGACGACAGAACGAGTCATCCAGATGTACTTCGCGAACAAAAAGGTACTAGGCTTCGATATCGAATGGGCACCGGATTATATGCATTTCAAGAACAAGGGACCGCGAACCGCTCTCTCTCTCATCCAAATCGCGAGCGAGAATCGGATTGGGCTTTTCCATATCGCTCAATACCCTAAACGGGAGAATGAAACCCCGGAAAGCCTTGTTGCTCCGGCTTTGAGGAGGATCATGGAGGATCCAGGCGTTACAAAAGTTGGGGTGGCGATAAAAGCAGACTGCACCCGACTCCGCAAGAATCTAAGCATCAACTCCCAAGGACTTTTCGAACTTTCACATCTATACAAGCTGGTGAAGTTCTCGGAAAGCAAGGACACGCACCTCATAAACAAGATGCTAGTTTCTCTAGCCAACCAGGTGCAGGAACATTTGCACTTACCACTTTTCAAAGGAGAGGTCAGGGGTTCAGATTGGAGCCAGAAACTGAATTTGGAACAGATCATGTACGCAGCCAGCGACCCATATGCAGCCGTACAGCTTTACTACACACTCGATGCAAAGAGAAAACGATTAGAGCCCACACCACCATTACCCTGGCACGCAGAGCTTAATCGACCGATCAGAGTCGCGGAAGGCATTGAGATACCCACTGATGGGGATGTATACGAAGGTGAGGAGACTATCAAACCAGCTCCCGGAAATGACACTCGATCCCCTAGAAACGAGCAATTTACTGAGACAAACGGCGTCGTGGGTGATAGTCCTCCCAATCCAGCCCCGAATCCCTGGCTCTCTCAAAAGATTCGCGAATTCAGTGCTCGAGTCCGATCTCACCTATGAATCAATATCTTCCTGGACAATGAAATACCCAGGGAATAAGCATAGGCAATTCCTTGTGGAAAGGCTGAAGGCTCTTCGCCACTCTCGCCGCAGAGAATTTCTGACTAGCCCGAAGTCTGGATCTGCTCAGATCGAACGCCGACCTTCGATCTGATCAAATGTTGGCGAACTACTATCCCACCAATTCGGCGAGAGCGATATTTTGTCACGCCAAGCCGCGAGAAGCACCTGCGCATCAGAGACAGGGTGTGCGGATCACGTGAACGCGACTTGGTATCTGACTTCACGAAAAACTGAAGCATGCTTACCAAAAGCATGAGTCATGGGCGCAGCAGCATATATCAGCATATAGATATAGAATTTTATGGTCAAATGAACGTCTTATTGAATAACATATGGACTGAATAAGCAAGTCAATCGTCGCGGAAGGAAATCTATGAAGCATCCACTCCTGACCGCCGCCCCCCTGACCACAACAGAAGCAAAAGGAAGTCTAGCAAAAGCAACCACCGTCTGCCCGATTCTCTCCTCCGCTTTATCGACCTTGCGTTCATCAGGATAGTAAAGAGATTACATTCCCAGGAGCGCCTTTGCTCCTGGCTCGCTGGCAACGTAGATGACATCGTGAGCATCGGTGAAGCCATTGAATCTGGTAGCAGAGCACTTGGTGTATGCACCCATGTTTTCGAAGTAGAGCCAATCGCCGACATCGAGGGTATGGCCGAAGCGGATGCTCTCAGCGATGCGGTCAATGCCATCGCATGTCGGGCCCCATATCGAGTACTCAATGCCATCAGTAGAATCTTGAGCAGCGCTGGTGTCGAAGTAGGTTCGTTCACCGCTGCGAAGGACTTGTGCGATGGGGTTCTGGTGGTCGAACATGATGCTGGAAAAGTTGCCGTAGAGACCATCATTCAAGTAGACCATGTAGCTCTTCTCGCCGTTACCTGAGTGCTCAATGGTGCGACGAGAGATAATGTGACAAGCCAAAGTGAAAGCGGCGGCAACGTAGTAGCGACCCGGCTCGCCGATGACACTGACGTGTCCTGGAATGTATTCGTTCAGAGCCTCGCTGAGCACACCAGCCATGACTTCGAAGGTCTCGCTGGAGAAGCCGCCACCAACGTCGAGAGTGTGCAAAAAGAAGCCGTATCGAGCAGCTTGGTCGAAGACCTTACGAGCGTCCTGAACAGCCTTCAAGAATGCGAGAGGATCAGAAGCACCAGAGCCAACGTGGAAGCTAACTCCAACGACATTGAGATTCAACTCTTTAGCGAGAGCGAGAAGCTCTTCAGTAGAATCCATAGCAGCTCCAAACTTGAGACTCAAGCGGCACAAGCTTGAGGAATCGTCTGTAGAGATTCGCAAGAAAAGCTCGGCTCCGGGGTAAAGCGTCTTTATCTTGTAAAGTTCATCGGTATTGTCGAAAGTCATCTTCTTGACACCCTGGCTCGCAGCGTAACGGACATAAGAGTTGGTCTTGCATGGTTGAGCGTAGATAATACGACTCGGGTCAACATCCATCTTCAGAACTTGTTCAATTTCGCCTTTGGAGGCGCAGTCAAACCCAGTTCCAAGCTCTGCCAGAAGACGGATGACTTGGGGGTCAGGGTTGCACTTGACAGCTGCAATAATATTAGCTCACATCCATCATTATGGATGAAGATATCTCACCATAGAAAGGCTTGACTCTCGGCAGATTCAACTTCCATCTCATGTGTTGCCGATAGACCTCGCCGAGATCAGCTACGAAGAATGTATCTTCGTCTCCTGGCTCGCAAACGTCATGATCAATGCTTTCGACCCTTTCCTTCAGAGCTTCTCCAATCAACCTCTTTGGTGCGTTCACGCCATGGTTGTAGTGTTCATTGAAGTGTTCAATATAAGAACTCTTCGAATTCTCATAGTACGAATGAATACTTGTAAGACTCGGTGTTGTTTCAATGGTTGCGATAGCGGAAGGTGACATATCCCCGAGGAATGTCGAGTGTGTTGTCTTGATATGGTTCTTCTAAGGATGATTGAGGCGAATTCTTGGAGGGGTGGGCGCAGGGACTTACTTGTGCCCTGAAAGGGTGTTAGGGAGGTCGGTATCGATCAGATCCTACACTTATCTGACGAGGTCGGCTCGACTCTTCCTCTGCGAGAGGAAGAACCTCTAAACCCGTCCTATGCGGCAGCTGAAAAATCGGGGACCAAGCTGGGGTGTTGAGGGAAAAGTCGAAGGAAAATCGCTCAAGGTCTTTAGTAGACTGCAGCCAAAGGAGGTGGTAGGGTGTTGATGATGTGCCGGTTGGGTCGTAGGGAGAAATCGTGGTCAGAGGGGAGTGCTTTGGCCGCGAAAGCCGTGGTGTGAAAAGTTGCCTTTGCTTGACCAAAGGCAGTCAGGAGGGTTTTGGTTTTATATCAAAGCGATCTGCGGTGAAGAATTGTCAGAAATGATTTTGCAAATGCCTCGCTGACAGTTTTTGGCGAGCTGCGGAGGTTGAGGGCCTTGGGGCCGAAATGATCGAGTCCATCACCGCTTCTTTATCGAAGGAAAAGTACGCTTACAAGTTCTGGTGAGGGAATAACGTCTATCTTGCTAGACGTTCCAAATGCCTTGAGGACTTCGAGTCAAAAACGGGGGGTGCAAGTGCCGGGACTAGAGGCGTTCTTCGACTTGGTCGAAGGAGATGTGTTGTTGTTCACGAAAGAGAGGGGAATCGAAAACTCTGGGCGGTAGTCCCCGCCAAACCCGCACTAGCGAATTTAACCGATGATCCTTGTCCTAAAAAATCACGCAGTGGATCAGTTCATGGGCATATGATGAGCTATTTTCGACTACTACACAATCTCATTTTATCAAAATGTGGAAAAGAGACCCAGGAATTCTCGAGTCATTGGTGGGCTCCTGGGAATGGCTCAAAATTCCGCAGATAGCCGTTGTTCCTGCGTTTTGGGAATTTGAGAGAGCCGATGACGACTACCCCTTCTTTTCAGGGGCTGCGGTGGAGACGAAGCGAGACGAAAACAGAGCAAACAACAATTGACTGTCACGAGATCAATTACATGATTAGACTGCTTCATCAAACATGACAAGCGAGGGGCCTGGAGTCAGGACTCCTAGCTATTTAAAATTGATTCACAAAAACTCCGTAGTTGGCCAAAACGCTGGCAGCAAAATGAAAGGGGCAGTAAAGCACACGACATGGGCTGTCAGAAAGTCCGCTCTCAAGCCATAGTTATTTAGTGGAGCTACAGCTCCTCGTTCAAGTGTTGGTATCAACCTCCTGTTCGATCAACAATAGCTAGCCTTCGTACTGCTGAGGATTGTGTCCCCCACATCCCGAAATGATGCTCAATCTGCCACAGTCCTCTGTGTTAACCAGGAGTATGTCCTCGCATCTTTAGTCCGCCATCCCACAGCTCAGGGACAACAGGTCTGAAATAAGACGGAGATCGCTTCCTCGAATCCCCTAACTCTCGTCAGGTTTCCTCAGTCGCTATTTCGTTCTTGCGCTAGCCCGGAGGCATGACTTGTGATCTCACAGCCACTGAAAGGACTGCAGACGTATTATCTGTTCGTAGCGCATGCTGATTGTTCTGCAAAACTGGCGGACATAGCCCGACTAAGCCTTCTTGAGAAATGTGAACGCTACCAGTGCATGAGTGGAATACAGTATCTTACAAATTCATACATACAATGGACATCACGACCCTAAAGCCGCCTCCTTTACATCCTCCTCATCGGTAATCTCCGGCGCCTGCGCTGAGATTCCCATATCCTTGGTCTCCCAAGTACCGTCAACCCACGGCTTCTTCTCGCCCAAAAATACCATTCGTCCCTCTCCCTTTTCAAGAGGATCAACAACATACTTCTGTGCCGCCTCCTTAACCTGCTCCTTGGTGACATCCAGTAATCTCTCTCTCCTCTCCTGCATCATATCATCACTGACACCACTCAAAAACCTGATCATGCCCTCATCGCTAACACTCTGTGGCGCATCCACACTCTGGAAAACACTAAGTTTCGCCTCTTCGAGATCGCGATCCGTCCATTGCTTTCCAACAGCCCATTGTCCTGCATCACGCATAATCCCTATGGTGTTCTGTGGGTTCGGGTCTCGGTAGGAGTAGAAGCCAAACACGCCATCGAGACCACGAGAGTAAGCGCCTCCACCGTACGCGCCACCTTTCTCACGGATCTCGTGGTGTAAATATTTGTGTGTCAGGAGTTGGGAGAGGATTTGCAATGGAGCACCGGAAGTTGAGGTGTACGATACTGTTGGGACGGCGAGCGCACCATAGTAGACTTGGTAAGGGAGGGGGAAGAAAGTCTTGGTGTTCCTGCTGAAATCCGGTGATGGAATCTTTGGTGACGATCGTTTTGATTTGGGAAGAGCGGAGAGGAACTTTTGGAGTGCAGCTTCGTTGGTGGACACGCTTTCGGGGCCGCAAGTAATTGCAGTGCGGAAACTGCTGGGTCCTGAGAATGCCAAATTTTGAATGGCTTTCAATTTCTCGATGACATCTGCAAGTCCTTCGGCTTCGGGTCGAGAAGCTAGCGATGAGACAAGCTTCACTTGTGACAAACCGCTAACTTGCTCCTTTATTCGAAAATAGTTTGTCAGTCCTGCTTCCGCATAACCTCTGGCATACACATGCCCTGAGGATGCAATATGGCTCACTGCTCCGTCTGCTGACCCTTGTAAAAGTTGCCTGATTCGTGATTGAGCCTCAGCGCTCTCGAAATCGGTTTCGAGCACGAGCTTTTGTAATAGTTGAAACATGTCGGCTACATTGCGATCCAACACAGTTCCTGCGAAACTCATACCTTCGGACGATAATCTGAAGTTTAGAGGAGAAGATGAAGCAAAATATGAAGCAGATATCCCACCTGTCTTCAGCTTTATCAGATCCTCGAGCTGCTCCATTGTCATATCTTTGGTCCCTAAGCGCATGATGGAGTCGGTAAAGAGCGGGATCAGTGTTCTGAGTTCCTCGGGCAAATTTTCAAATAAATTGACGGCTCTGAAATATGTAAGACCATTCGTTGGCGCTTCCCGCCATTGTACATTGACATTATCGATTCTGGAATCCCTCACATTGATTACTTCCTGTTGTCGGGGGATGTCTCTGACGTGTACTGTTGGAAGGCAGCTGAGATCCTGGGTACTTGACTTCGACTGTTCTTCCAGGAGTTGCAATTCCTGCTTTCCCAACTGGGCACGCGCTTCTGCTTCACCTCCAGCCGCTTCTGTGACTTCGAAGATCTTCTTTGCAAGACGAGCTGCCTCTTCCTTGGATACCTTCTTTTCGTAATCAGCATCTGGAATCATTGTAACCGTAAGTGTCCTGTCGTTCAGCAAGTATTTCTCCATCAAACCTTCCAGATAGCCTCCTTTCGCCATTTCAATTTGGAATGCTGAAATTGTATCATTCCAAGCCAATGAGTCAAACGGATCGACCCCCTGAAACCAAGCAGGCTTGATACGTTGCAAAATACCCAGGCCGAATTTTGCAGTTTTGTGTTTCAACGAAATTTCCAATTGATGGAGATGTCCGTCCACTTTCGAATTGTCAAATCCGTTACGGTGCACTTCTTCGAACGTTCTGTGAAGAGCTAACTTGACCTTGTAAAGATCCGCCTTTTTAACGCCAGTAACACCCACAGAGAATATTCCAACTCTCCCAGAGTTGTCGAAGCCTGTGTTCGGAGTCCAATCTGTTCCCAGGCCAGCCTCGATCAAATTGCGATATAATGGTGAGCCGTATCCATCCATTAGGAGACTAGATATGATTCCTAGAGAGAAAGTTTCGAGAATATTGGTAGTATCCCCCATCAGCCAACTCGTGGATGTCTTCCACTGCATGTCTCTGTCCATCAATAGATCGATCGGCCCATGAATCTGAACGGCCTGGGGCCCATCGTTATTGATCTCGATAGGTCTCCGGATTTCCAAATCTCCTTGAATACGCTCAAAAGAGCTTAGCTGAGTATCGACTTCTTGCAGATGATCCGCAAGGGGCATATCTCCGTATGTGAAAAGTTTAGCATTGCTCGGATGGTAGTGCTCTGCGTGGAACTTCTTCAATTGTTCGTAGGTCAGATCCGTCATCATTTCTGGATCGCCTCCAGAATTGTTGATAGCCGGAAATATTTCTTCCTGGAATTTAATATAATATAGATAACCAGCATCCGACATTTGTCCTTTCATCTCATTGTAGACCACGCCTTTAAACACCAACTTGCTGTCCTCTGCATTCGCATCACCAGCTCGAGCAGCCCTAGAATTCTCCGGACCTACCCGCCATCCTTCTTGGGCAAAGTCATTCTGCTTTAACAATGGATGTAAGGTAGCATCGAGGTATACGGACATCAAATTCTTGAAATCTTGTTCGTTTGTGGTGGCGAATGGATAAAAGGTATGATCGGAAGCAGTGAAGGCATTCATAAAGTTCGAGAGCGTTCGGGGAAGCATCTTGAAGAATGGATCACGTATGGGATATCTGCAAGCACTCAGCACAGCTCATTTGAAGGTCAGGATGCTAGCTACTTTTCACTGCCACAGAGTGTCGTATGCTCGAGGATATGCGGCACCCCCGTATGGTCCGGTGGGTTTGTCTTGAAGCCGATAGAGAAGACATTGTTCTTGTCTTCCCGGGCAACATGCAGATAGTCGGCGCCCGTCTTGTCGTGCTGCAGGTGCAGAGCTGTCAACTCGAGTTCTGGGACATGCTTCGAACGGAGGAGAGTGAAGCCGTGGATCTTCTCTCCGGGCTTCGGGTATTGAGCAAGCTCTGTCACGGCTTTCCGGACGACTCCCTTGGATGCGTTGCGCAGCATCGTGTGGTCGTGACAAGTGGAGTTGCTGTGTGAAAGAACTGAACGAAAATACGAAAAGTTCAAGTCTGCTGTTGACATCTCGCTAAAGTCACACAGGCATATGCAAAAAATCCCCGTTTTAGCGCATTTTTGACAAACCATACTGTTTTAAAACTGCAAATTGACTTTTACTAAACCACAAATTTCTTAATAAAAAGTAGATATATACAAAGGTCTGCTTTCAAATATCTTAAATATTTATCAGACTAAGAGTTTAACAGGGTGCATTATAATAATTTCAGGGTTAAAAGTAAACGAGGTTTGGATTCCTGTTCTCCCTAAATTTGGTCTGTGCAAGGCCTGCGAGCGCGAGCAAAAAAATACACTAAGAAAAGTAGCCTAAAAGATGAGCTTAAGAGCTCTTTTAAAATTAAAAGGCTATTCTAATAAAGAAAGATTGATTTTGATAAAATACTTGAGGAGAAAAATTCTACCTGAAGATCATATATCAAAGGTAAAAATATATGATTTTCGAGTACTTTTCACTCGGCTTTCGAGCCTTATAGACAAAATTTAAACGAGAACGAGGGGATACCAAAATTATTTTCCCTCGAGTCATATAAAATTAATTAAGAATCTACCTATAACCTTATAAAAAGTATATATTTAGACTCCCTAAAGTAATGCGAATCTTTCTATGTACTTTTTATCAATAGAAATCTTAAAATAGTAAAATTTTATTAATTAGGGAAGACGCTCGCGAGAAGACGTGTGGTTTAGGTGAAATTGCCCGAAAACAGGGAGTTTTTGCATATGGCTGTGAAATTGCTGCTTTATCGGCTTGCATAAATCATGAACGTTTGGCACACCAATAACGAGCCAGCATGGATCTGGAGTGATGGCCTTGACCTCAACCTGTGGTATATCGAAGGAAACGCAAAGTATAGTCAGCAAATCTCGTCTTTATATTTCTTTTGAGTGAGCTTTGCTGCGCTGTTCCCTGGCATAATTCGGGACCAAGCTGAGGCCACGGAAACTACGATTTGCCGCTAACGCAATCCAAATTAAGCTGTCTGCAACACTCTCCTCACACGACACCAGACGTCCGATAGGAGAACGAGTCGATGGGAACACAAAGCTGCCAGAACACAAGTCCACCTCTGCCTCTAGCTCGAACCTGCACATCGTGGAAGAGGAGCTTCGCTCGTGCTCGTAGCTAGCTCTTCACCCCCAAAATCATCCGGGACCACCATGTCGACCGCCGTGAATTCCACTCATACATCTGTGCCTGCGAGTTCGAGGGCGCTCTCATCTTCTGCGAACCATTCTCACACTGACTCTGGCTATACAAATGGACACCATCACCACCATCACGATATCGGTGCGGCGTCGGGATCGAATGCTGCGAAGAAGGGGAAGGGGAAGAAAACCACGGACCCGAATGAAGCCTCGAACTTGATCGCTGCGAAGATTTCGCAGTTGGAGCTGGATGCGGCTGGGGAACAAGAGCAAGAGGCTGAAATTGGTTGGTTAAACCCGTTTCGATCCCCTCCATATGCGCCATTGTTGAGAGCGGTTGCCACACCGAAGGCAAGGATATACGTCGCAAAGTTGTGATATGAACTACGCTGTTGTATGGTACACCAGAGCTACAGTACCGATACTCGTTATTAACAGTATTGCTCCGGTGTTATTGTGCTAGCTCCAACTCTCTCCCCATCGACGATCACGGATGGAGAGCATGTTAGATTGCTTTGCGATCTAGTTGGACCTTTACTAATATTTGATCATATAAAGAACGCGAAGTCAGGAAAGCCAACCGCGAACTAAACAATTCTATATCGAATCTGGACGATAGGCAAAAGATTGAAGTGCTGCAGAGACGAGCCACAGAGCACCTGGCGAATATGAAGCGTTTGGAACGAGAGAACCAGAAGCACAAGAAACGGGGCGATCTGTTGCAAAAGGAAAAGGACCATGCCAGGACAGATTTGAGCAAGACGACTACCTTGAAGGAGAAACTGGAGAAGCTCTGCCGAGAGCTTCAACGGGAGAACAATAGGTTAAAGGTTTGAGGCTTTTGTCCGGAAAAGTTACTGTGGTTCTGGAAGTTCTGACTCTGGAATAGGCTGAGAATAAGACTTTGGGAGACGCGGAGAAAGACAACCATGCAGCATGGGACGAAAAATTCAAGCAAGTTTTATGGCAGTTACAAGACTACCAGGAAGCCAAGGACCATCCTCAAGCGCAAGTTGTCAATATCGAAGTCGACGATCTGTTAGCCACCTCTTCTCGGTACTCCCTTTGTGCTAATTTCCTCCCAGATTCAAACAACGGTTCAAATCCCTGATCGATCAATACGAACTGCGCGAGCTGCATTTTCACTCCCTTCTACGGTCGAAAGAGCTGGAAGTACAGTATAATATGGCAAGGTTCGACCGAGAGAAGAAAACAGCTGAGGCAGAGGTTACACGATCCCGAGCTTTGAATGCGCAGGTTCTAACGTTTTCAAAGACGGAGACAGAACTGCGCAATCAGCTCAACATTTATGTTGAAAAGTTCAAGCAGGTATGTATCAAGTTTCTAATCTGTACAGGGGCATCAAAACTCTACTACTCCCTTATAGATAATTATTTTTGTCGAGCTAACACGCCCCAGGTGGAGGACACGCTCAATAACAGTAATGACTTATTCTTAACATTCCGGAAAGAAATGGAAGAGATGTCCAAGAAGACGAAGCGACTTGAGAAGGAGAATATGAGCCTGACTAGGAAGCATGATTTGACGAATCAAAACATCTTGAAGATGGCCGAGGAAAGGACAAAGACCAATCTAGAAATGGATTCGTTGAGGAAGAAGAACGAAAAGCTGACTAGTATCATCAACCAGATGCAGAAGCAAGGGAGAGGGGTCGCTGGTGGCATGGCTACTATGGCTGAAGGCAGTACAGAGGGAGAATACGTCGAAGGCGATATGGATGGTACGGAAAGCGATTACGAATATGAAGACGAGGAAGGAGAGGACGGTGATGGAGAGCAGGAAGAAGGCGATGAGGTTAGTGAGGGGGATTACAACGAAGATACGGAGGAGGAGTTGCATCCCGAAGGTCCAAAGCCGTTTGGACCGGTGCCTCCGCCGACGCTTGCGGTTGCGAATGGGGTGACAGCTCCAGCAAATGGGGTCAAGCATTGATTGATTGATCGAGCAACAAAATGAGCATTCATATTGGTTTGTATTGCATATGCGTCTGCTATTGAGGCTATATTTTGGCCTCTGGTATGTAGTATTTGCTCTGCAGCGTCAATACCACCCTCTCACAACCTACAATATCAGCAATCCCAAATAAGCTTCTAGCATATTATGGAGATTCTGAGTGTGGATGCTAGCTTTCGAATGTACCACAAGTCGTGGCACAATGCATACAAGCACACGAATTGTCTCTGGATGAAATCACTCTTCACAGAGAAGTTTGGTCTGATCATTCTTGAGCTTTTTACATTCACCTACGTCTCTCAAAGGCAGGCCCTGGTGTGGAGTACCAAAGCAGCCTTAGAGAGGCCTGCTGAACGAGGCGGACACTTTCCCTCGTTTAACGTCCCACCACGTTATGGACAAACTCACACGTCGCTAGATAACAGAATTAATATACTAATTCTGATAAGCTATTGTTCTATCCGCTGTCAATGAAAGCAGTGCTTTTTAGGAAGCTCTTCGCCCAATCGATGACGTCCTTACAACATAGAGCCTCCAAACTTACACAACAACTCAATTTGTGCCAATACTTTACGAATGATGTTTCAGATATTGCGAACTCAGTATATTGCAGGTTCAAATAGTTAAAGATAGTTCAGCCGTGCCATAAGGCCGAGAATAATGGATCGTGGTTCTCATCACGTGCAATTAATCAAGCTCTCGCCGCAAAGCGTCGGAGACGATTGTCGGAGACAACGCTCAAAACTTTACCTTCAGCCACACCATCATGTCTAATTGCCCGCACAATCCTCTGTTCCTAACACATCGCCTAGCAACTTGATGCAGTAAAACATATCGCGTGAAGCGCATGCATCACCTCACCGGCTGAAGGCTGTCAATGACCTCGACTCAACCCAACAACCCTCACCATGGCGCCCCTCCTCGAAGACCCTCGAATCCGGCAGACCTGGAATCAGATTTCGCAGAATGCTGAGCAAGCGACTGAGACCGCTGCTGCCGGTATCTGGACCTTCCAGCACAATTACATCAACCCCTGCTTTGCGTCAATCGCGTCCGGCTTCGAGCAATGCGCCGGACAGTGCTTCCCTGACCGCGACGATCGAGCGAGGCGATTGAGGGAAAGAGGGCGGACTAGAGGACGAGCGGAGCTAAGCTTCGATTTCTACGATGATTGGGATGAGGATGATTCTGCGGCGAGTCGAGGCTTGTTGGGAGGCTGGGGGAACGACGAATTGGACAGGTTGCTGGCAGGCAGCGGATCACATAGTGGTGGGAGTGAAGGAATTGATCAGCAGCCGAGGAGGAAAAGAAAGATGAGTTATGGCACTAATAGGGCAAGGCGGAAGAGTCTGGAGCCCGATCCGACTGTCATACCTAGTACAAGTGCTTTGGGATTCTTGGGACGGCTGCCATTCAAGCTGGGAGGGACATTGAGATATAAACCAAGTGCTGCAGATCTGCAGGAGCATCCTGGAGCGCCACGTGCCGAAATTAGAGAAGAAGAGGAAGGGGAGCCGCTCATTTCCGATGAGCACAGTGAGGATGAGAGAGACAACCAGAAAGCACATAAGAGAAACCGAAGTTCGACAACCAGCTCTGGCGAAACATCAGACTCTTTCAGATCGAGAGGAGACCTCTTTCCAAGCGATGGAGAAGATGATGCAGTTCCATTGAGCGATGAATTCGCCATGGTCCTGGAGAGAAGGATGACCGTAAATGCCGATGATAGAAGCAGTGGGAAGACGAGGAGTAGCAAAGGCAAGAGACCTGCTGTATCCAGGAACATTTCGAGGAATCTATCGAGGACCACCCAATCATCGAACTCGAGACCTTCTCTATCTGGTCGTCGTGTCAGTTCGGGAGCATCGATAGCTCAAACTCCGGATATACTCAGCCCGCATATGGCAGAGACACCATCCTTAACAGACTTGCAACAGGAGGAGGACAGAGTAAGGCATGAAGAGGAACTCGAAGTGGAAAGAAAGAGGCTGGCAGCTGTCAAATTGGCAGTTGAAAGAGGACTTCATGCTGGAGATTCTGCTATGGTGCCTGTTTCAGAAACAAAGCAAGAACCACTTGTCGTTGATGACATATCTCCTCTGCCACAATCAGAAGAAGAAGCCGGTGAGGCGAACGCTGCAGCTGCTGAGGCCGCAGATCCCACCGTTGATATTTCTGCTCCAACAAGCTCTCGATCAATAGAGACCACCAAATCGCTGGAGCCTTCGAAGCCTGACTTCGTACCAGCAAGGTTACCATTTTTCAGTTGATGTTAGCCCTCAACACATTTATCTAGCTTTTATTGCTCTTGTCTTGTATAGACTTAGGGTGGAGCAGATGGCTGGCGTTATAGAAGCATGCGAAGCGCTCGCTGCTGGTGTTTTTTGGGGTGTTTGGCAGGTAGCATTTGCTAGAATTGAGCATTTCAACCCGTTTTAATTCTTGTTGATCTATAATTTGAATATCTGGAAATGCCGTTACAAACGTCAAAGCTTATAGCTTACTTTTTCTTCCTGTCAAGAAAGTCTGCCCCTGCTCCAGCATCTCAACAGCTTCTGAAACCATATCATCAACAATCGCCTTCGCTGGTTTGACGTCCTTGATAACGCCAGCTACAACACCCATTAAATGAGGAATATCCACATCATTGCCGGCTTCCATATCAAATTCGATAGGAACCACTCCCTTCTCAGTCAACTCCTTGATCTTTTCGGGCTGCGCCTCCCACTTGTCAACCCACTCGTTCCTCCTAACCCTCAATGGCCTTCCGCTAACAACCAGAGTCCTCAAGGTATCCTCAAAAGCAGCACTCACTACACTCTCCTTGTGCTGCTGACTGCACCCCGCCTCCGTGGACGCAACAAACCTCGTTCCAACCCAAACCCCACAAGCACCCTGCATCAAACTGCTTGCCAAGCTTCGACCATTATAAATCCCTCCAGCAGCAACAACCAATGCCGTCTGACCCCCAAGTAGTTTCGGGCGATACTGCCGTGCAACATCAACCACGCTTGGAATCAATATCGAATTCGGAATATCGCCCGTATGCCCACCACCCTCTCCACCCTGAGCACAAACGATATCAGCCCCAGCATCAAGCGCTTTCTTGGCATGTTTCGGCGCCCCAACCATATTCATGATCAAAATCCCCGCATCATGTAACCGCTTAATCACATGCGGAGGAGGAATTCCCACCGCACTGATAAACAGTTTGGCTCCCTCTTCAATCGTAACCGTGATCAAATCATCAAGCTGGCCGTGCGTATAATCGTGGTTTGTTTTCCGTGCACCTTCTCCTACTTTCGGTAGCGCCAAATCGACGCCGAAGGATAGAGAGGGGGAAGAGAGATTGGCTTTAAGCTCGTGGATAATTTCGCGGAGCTGGGTTGGGGTGTAGCCCAGTCCTCCGATACAGCCTAGCCCGCCGGCGTTCGACACTGCGGCTGCAAGGGGACCTCCTGAGGTTCGGGCCATGCCGGCAAGGAGGATGGGGTGTTGGATGTTGAGGAGGGTGGTGAGAGGGGTTGTTATGGGGCCTGAGGGAGCCATGGTTGCGATTCTTCAGAAGCTATATTGAGACTCAAGGCGGTTTGGGGACGAAGAGGTGAAGAGAAGGAGTGTACAAGATAGCGGATGACAGATACATGTCAGATCAAGTAGTTATTCTGGGGTGCATGAGCGTGGAGGTTGTGCTGCTTCACCTCCGGGGAAGAACCTGCCTCGGCTCCGGTTTGTGGCGTTTTCTGGGTGTTTCCTCGTCTGCCAACCTCACTTGAGCATGTGCACGATTCACATGCATGCGAGAATGCGAAGCCTCTCTTGACATGATTACCGATGGCTCGCAAGTATATACTTATTGCAAGCTTTGGCAGATACAGAGGAAGAAACTGTTTATAATTGCAAGGCCAAGAACCTTCATCCGAATCACCGAATGCCGAGTCATTGAGCCCAGATGGCAAAGCAACCCTTTCTAAAAGGTCTCCTCCAAAATCCTCTCTTGGACTCTTGTCCATATATCCGGTCCCAAAACACCCTTCAATCTGTCCTTTACCTCTCTTACAACCACCGCATTGCCACAAACGTAGAAGTATCCTGCTTCCTCCCCCAATTTTCTCCTCAAAGCTTCCTTGCAGTCTCCAAAATGGTCCTGAACTCTCACCTTCTCTTTGTTACTCGGAACAACGTCCAGGATATCCAAAATTCCTTTCTCCAATGCTTGCTCGGCTATCTCGATGAACAGCTCAGTGCTGCTGTCATCAGGTCTGAAGCCTATGAAAACGCTGATCTTTGACCCCGTATTATTAGTGCGGATGAGATATTGAAGCAGAGATCGTACAGGCGCAATTCCTGTTCCGCAAGCAACTGCCACTAAAGGTTTACCGTTCAATTTCAGGAGAGGAAGACAGATGTTGTTTGGGGTTAATTTATAGAGGATTTTACCTCCGTTCCCCACCTCAGATAAACAGTGGTGGCTGAATCGGCCGTTAGGGATGATACGGACGAAGACGTCAAGCGTAGTCCCTATGGCGCTCGTATCAGGATCAACGGTATGTTCAGAAGATGAGGCAATGGAATAGCTTCGTGGACGGAGTGGGGTTAACGAGAGCAGGATTTCCATTGGTGAGATCGATGGCGATAGGTGCTGAGGTGACCGAGATAAGTGTTCGAGAACTTGAAGAGCGGGCCCATTTTTGACGTTCGACAGATTCTGTGCCCAATCCATAGAGATAAATGGGCTGCGTAGGTCAACGAAGTCCTTCAAGAACTGACGGATCGGAACTGCAAGTAACTGCACTTGTCTCTGATCCTGAATTTGGCTCGGATACACCGGATTCTCCTTGGCAACCGTGCCGATAGTTTGGTCGTCGTTGATTTCGAGCAATGTCATTACTCTTTGAGCCGCCACTTCAGAATTTCGAGGGAGAAGACGGATGTGACCCATCGGTTCATAATCGGACTCTGGGATCTCCAACGACAACCTCAAAATCTCACCTGGCCTGTGGATGAAAGGATCGAAACGCATGGTAGCCATTTTGTATGCCTTCAGATTGCTGTATTGTTTCTCATACAGGTTGTCGGTGTGGTCCGTCTTGCCGGGCTCGAGTTTTCCTTCTTCAGTCTTACCGTCCAGCGCCCGCTCAATACGACTGCACCACACTCGGAAGTCGGTCCAGGGAGGGTTCTCCACAGAAACATCGCTTTCTGTTACGCAATCCAACATCAGCGGCTTGAGTTGTTTCTCTTTGAGCATTCGTTGAACAGATTTGCATGCCCAGTTGAAGGTTCCATGGTAGCCACTATCACCAATTCCAAGTATGGAGAACTTCAACAAGGGGAAAGCGAGTTCGACATTCATCTTCTTGATGAATTGTTGGCCGTTGGAAGGGATCTCGCCCGTTCCAGTCGTCGAAACAATGAACAGGACCGTGCCACCTGGGTGTATTTTGCAGGGATCGAAGGAATTCAAGGTTCCAAATTCACCGACTATCTTCGACGACTTCTTCGCCATGAATATTCGCAATCTCTCTGCCAACTTCGCAGCCGTACCGTTTGTTCCGCAATAGAAGATGTGTACCTCCGATTGGGGACCTGCAGGTCTGTCTTCGTCATAGTCTGCATTGTCGAGTTGTCCTTCTACTCGGGTAAGTGCGTTATATCGTCTGTTCCAGACTTGGACCGGATCGCACCTATGCCTCGCAATCAATGGCTTTGGTTGGTAATTCGGTGCGCCACCTCGGTGCCATAGGGGCACCACACTGCCTTGTGGCGGAGAGATCCAGTAAGGATCTGCGTTGAGTCTGTATCCTTTCTCCCTCAAATGTTGATCGTCGAACGTGGTCCAGGAATGCGAAGCCGTGAGACTACTTGTGCAAGTTACACCAGCCTTCTGGAATGAGCAATACACTGCATAGTTCAACTCTGCTTGAGCCCTTGACAACCACAGCAGTCGCTCGTGGTCTGGCAGCTCGCCAAATGTGTGACTGGGACTGCTCCAACCTATGGCTTTCGCAACTTCCGGCAGGACATTGTACCGGAATGTATCGGCCAAATTTCTGACTGCTATTTCTGCATCCATAAACCACCCGATGAAAGGAGAAGCAGTGTACTGAACTCCTCCGATATCAAATCCGAGCCGACTTAAGGCCGGAAATTTTCCCCACCTCAGATCTAAATCTGCGATCTTGGGGTACTGTGGGTGAGCAATGGAGACCAGTTGTGTGAGTTCAGGCGGCAGTGTTGCGAACTCAGGCTCGTCGCCCTCGGCCATGACAACGAGAGGGAGAATGTCCCATCTTGTCTTAGGAGTTGGTGGTTGCCAACCCAACGCGATGATGTCTTTCGTCAGCTGTACTTGAGCTGGATCACCTAGTACTTCGCCAGGTGAAAGCTCATACTGTGCAAAGACAAGTGTCAGTACCAATACCACAAAACCAAAATGTAGGGTGATCAGTGCTTACTCCTGCGAAATTCAAAAACTGCTGTGACCAGAACATAGGTCCACTGCAGTCAACACGGCGTCCAGGGAAGATGAAGACTATCGCATGTTAAGTGTTTGTTGTGCATTGTATTCGGGGGCAACAAACCAGTGGGTACAATCCTGCCGCGATTGTATGCAGTGGGGCAGTGCTTAATGATCGCGTCCAGCATTCCCTTGCTTGTCTTGATGTCCCTCAAGTCGAGACATTTCAAGTCCCAGCAGTGAGCTCGCATAATGCACTTCCTCGAATTTCTCCACGCAATTCTGACTCCCCACTCCAACTCCTCTTTTGTTTGAACATATCCGTTGCTGCTCACTCCTTGTACTTTTCTTCTCTGTACTCCATCATCTCCGGCGTTATCTTCCCATACCATACATTCAACACTGCTTTCCCCAATCTGTTTGATGACCTCCATGAGTCTCTGTTCGAAAACTTCGGAGGAATCGAAGAGGCCTTCAGCAAGCATTTCTTTAAGAAAAGCTTCTGCTTCTTGTTTTATGACTTCGATTGGACGGTTCTCACCTACCCGTGGGTCGAGAGGGCGGATCATACGACCTGCAACGCAGAATTGGGGGGTGCAGCCAGTGGGGGCAAGAATGGGACATGCCGAGTGGATGAGGGATTCTTGGATTCTCTATTTAGAAGTAAAGTTAGTTTGAGGCCGTCGGGCGCTGAAGGAGTTTTCGAGGATGAAGACTTGCCTGTGGAGAAGTGGACTTGCTACTCTGCTTTTGGTTTGCATGTGCTAGGCATTGTTTTGGTAGCGCAGGAGAGAGCTTGACTCGGTTGACCAGGCATTGTGATTTATGGAACTGTTTCCGTGGTTCGGTTTGCTCCAACTGGCCTGGAGCACCTAGCCATTGTAGCAGGTGGTGAAGGCTTCCCATGATGAGGCAAAAATTTCTTACTATACAAGTAAAGGAAGTGCACCTTGAATTTTTGTTGTTTTACATTCTTCAAAAGTGCAATAAGTTCTGTAGTCGGTCCGAACTAAGAATAACCCCTAAAAAAAATTAACTATAATACTAATTATTACTTATCCTCGAGTTATTTTTTATAAATAAAATATAAGTCTAGTATTATTATATTAAAACAATCCTTTTTCGAGAAAAAAAAGAATAAAAGCTTATAATAAGGTATTTACTAGTAAGCTATAGGGTAATAGAAATAATTAATAAGGTGTGAAAATTACTAGTATAAATTTAGTATAAAACTAATATCTATTTACTCTTTTAAAGTTTAGTAAATGTTTGAATACACTTTTGTATAATGTCACGTGCCGCGTTGCGTGCGCGGCCCATCCCGTAGACTAGACCCAATTAGGTATAGTAGAGGCTCGGGAGTGCAGTTCAGGAAGTTGACCTCCTAAACTAAACTCCTTAACTTCTAGAATATACTACTTCACTAACGATAAACACAACGAGTATTCCACGACTACACGTGACTATACTTAGTGTTTCTAGTGAACCGATAGTAAAGCTTCTTTTAAATAAAGGACTTATTAATATATATATAATAAGAGAATTATAAACTAATAGCTTATAATATAATAATAGTATAGTAATAATATATAAGAGTTATTAATTTCTTTAATAACTAAGATTTACTATTATAGTTATAAGCTTAATAGTTATTACATATTATATACACGTGATGTGCTAGGCTATATTAAGTTAGGTTATTTTATATATTTACTTATTTACTTATTATATATATATAATAATATTTCACTTAATTACTTAATTATATTATATATCCTATTACTTATATATCTTATATCTTATGTCCTATTACTTACTATACGTGACACGGCCGCTTCTCTAAGGGAATCTGAATAGAATATATCTAGGGAAATTTAAGAAGCTAAGCCTTATATAAACTAGTATATTATAAGGTATATATATACTC
>JAJTUR010000178.1:0-89499 GCA_021399475.1 Hyaloscypha finlandica
CTACTGTCGAAGTTACTCGGCGTGGGTTCCTATTCCATTAGCTAGGCAAGCGAGGTTGTACTAGAGGGAGGGCTCTTAGGGCCTCTTATTTAACTAGTTCGGACGACGGGCCTTTATGCTCTTGACTTCGGCGAGTTAGTCATTAATTTTCGTAACTAAGAGTAATATTCCTCGTATGACTCTTCTTCCTTTGTCCCACTATTCCTTCCATGAGTTCCGTCGAGATAGCGGCCTTGAGATACCCTTTCTTAATCTCGTCTTACTAGCCCTATCCCTCCGCTTCCAGGATTAAGCGATTAAAATCGCTCAAGAACTCGCCCAAGGGAGTCGACTTCTGCCGGACTCCGGTTTAATTCTCCTAAGGCCTTCTGCTGCTTCCTTGGGTCCCGGAAAGCTAGGTCCATTTACTTAAATAGCCCTTCGACCATGAACTCCCCTTCCTTCTATACGTATCCTAACTAAGGGTATATCCTGCTCGCCGCTTCTCCGGACAAGCGTCCAAATCCGTACCAGACTTTCTCCCTTTCTCCACCGATCGCTTCACTGTCAATTTCCAGCTTCGCCCTCAAGAGTCCCTCAAACTGGGGGTAATGGGCCAAGTCGTCCCCGTTAAACTTATCAGGGTTCGGGAGGCAGGCCTTTAGTCGTTTTATGGCAGGGGGCTAAGGATATGCGTGGAGTTAAGGTACGTGGACTAGGGGGGGCGTCTGTGTTTGGGAGGGGTTCGGGGTCGTCGTGCGTTCGTCGATCGAATTAATTCGTGCGGCCAGGTTCGCTATTAAGTTTACCTATTATGCCGCCAGCTCTAATAGCTATTGGGAATACGCTATGAAGGCTTCTCGTAGCCACTGAGGCGCTTCGTCTGCCATTCTGGCTTCATACGGCTATCTGTCCGTCTAACTAACTACCAGGAGTTCCGCTCCTATATCTTCGTGTGACAGAGGGGTCCGGTGGGTTTCCCTTCTTAAGCCCGGCTCAAGAAGAACTCACGACCTCTGGTGTCGACCGGTATACTAGTGCTCTGGCTTCTGCGTATGGTTTCGGGCCCTCCCTACTGCCAGCTTTCGTACGCTCCAAAGTCTTGCTAATGCGTCGGCTTTACGGGTGGTTTCGACCCAGGTCTACTCCCAGCTTCGTCCGCTCCAAGCTTCGTCGTCTGCGTATGGGTTTAGGCTCTCCTTACTTCCAGCTTTCGTACGCTCTAGAATCTTGCTGAATGCGTCGGCTTTACGGGTGGTTTCGACCAGGGTCTACTTCCAGCTTCGTCCGCTCCGAGCTTCGTTAACTACGTGTGGGTTTAGGCTCTCCCTTACTTCCAGCTTCGTACGCATGTGATCTCTAGTTAGTAAAGATGGGAGAGAGAGAATTCTAATGTCACGGGCCAGGCCTTTGTGCAAAGAAGACTAGTGGTTCGATTAACTAAATAGAATTCTCTAAGGAGAAAAGAGAAGAGAAAAAGGAAGCGAGGACGGGAACCGTGTTCCTTAAGGCGTCCGAGCTCCCTGAGTGACGCTTGGGTTGCTCTGTCAACTAAAGGGGGCATGTCACATGACCACGGACATGTCCGAGGTCATGTGACCTGAGCGAAGGCTCTCTAGCCAAGCACATTAATCGGGTCTCGACCCGTTACAATTAGGTCTAATTAAGCTAGCTAATAATAGGGCTAATAGAATAATAAGTAAAGTAAGAGATAAGCTAGCTAAGTAATATAAATAATAGAAAAGAAAGTAAAAAGAAACTAGTTAATAGAACCTAGACTAATTTAATATAGAATTTAGTACTCTCTCGGTTATAGTTAAAATAATTATTATAGACTATAATAAGTGTTCTTAAGGACTAAACTATATTAAGAAAGTCTAGAGAGAAGACCTTTATAGTTATATAATTTTAGAGACTTACTTAAGTCCTAAGAGTTACTATTATATACTTTAGGGTAAGAGTTATTTAATATAGTTTAGTATAATTACTGAAAAACTTACTCCGGAATAAGTAATCTAACTTATTAATAAATAAATCCTTAAATATTATTTCTATTACTATAATCCAAAGACTAAAAACTTAAGAAAACCTAATTTTAATACTAGAATAAGTAGATCCTAGATAGTATCTACTAATATTAAATTAGCTTATATAGAAATAATAAATAAAGATAAGTTAAAGGACTAGCTTAACTTTAATAAGGAAAATATCTAACTCCCCCTTAAGTTAGAAATAGAAGAATATAGTTTAATTCTAGATAATATTAGATTCCTTAAAATACTAGTAATTTTAGAAGCCAAACCCTCTCTCCTAGACTATTAAGCTATACTTAAGGCCTTATTTATAGAGGATAACCTTATACTAAAACTAAAGAAGAAAGTCTCTATAAGTCTAGCTTAAGAAGAAACTAATACTACTAGGATTAAAACTTAAAATAATACTAAAAAGAAGGATTCTAAGAATATTATTAATCCTTAGGAAACTCTTATTATTAAAGAGAATATTATTAATTCCTAAGAAACTCTTATTATCGAAATATAAGAGATAATAGAGATAAATACTATAGAAATTATTACTAATACTCCTTAAGGTAATACTAGTAATATATCTTAGAATAATAAAAGAGATAAGCTAGAACTTCCTAGAGTTAATAAACCTTAAGGAGTCCCTAAAAATGAAAATAGAAATTAAGATAATACTAGTAATAAAAGTTAAGGAAATTCACGTACTAAGGAACTTATAAAGACTAAGGCTAATAAGAGAGTTAATTATATTATTTACTCCTTACTTAATAATAATACTCTATTACCTCTACTAAGAGCTTTAACTTTTAACCCTAAATAAATTCTAAATAAAGGAGATAACTTAGGCTAAGTAATTAAAGATTTTATTAAGGCTTTTGAAAAGGTAGTCCTATAGGACTATAATAAGAAGACTAAGAAGTTTAATATTAATTTCTCTATTAATTAACTAGACTTATAGTAATCTAGTTAAGCTTATAAACTTCTAGAGATAGAATTTTATAACTTAAGAGTAGATAGACTTAATATCGAAAAGATTACGAGATTAAGTTACTATTATCTTCTTAAGTCTAGCTTAGGAATAAATTTCACTTAACCTAAACCTTAAAAGCTTAATACTAGAAGCTATAAGTATATCCTCTCTAAACCTTAGAAGAGATACCTTAAGTATAGATATTTCCTTAGATCCTTATTCCTTTAGAGGAGCGACTTAAGCTCTACTAAATTTTATTAAACTAATTAAACTAGCTTATTTATTCTATATTCGAAAATATTTGAAATACCTAGAATTAAAGATATTATCTAAAATAATAAGAAAGAAAATCTTAGTAAATCTTAAAGAGGTTTATAAGTACTATAAAGATATCCTAGCTTATTATATTAAGAATAGATTTAAACTTTTTAAGAGAATCCCTTAAAGTATCTTCGTTTAGAAGTAAATTAGTCTTAGAGCTTAAAGATATTATCCTAAGCCTATTATAGACTATATAGCGAACTATACTACTAGTAATATTATAGAGCTATATTTTAGCTAGATACCCTTAACTTAGCTAGAGTAGGAGTTTTCGCTATTAACTCTTTTAATATAAGTTAGTTATTAGATAATAATATTAGGGAAGAAGGATACTAATTACTCTATTACTATATTAATAAAGAATTCCGTATATATACTCACTACTAGAGAGAAGGGTATATTAATAAATAGCTTCCAAATTCCGGATATAATCTATATAATTACTTAGTAATTAGTTAAGTAGATCTAGGTCTCTACTTATTTATTTATTTAGCTTAAGACAATAATTAGACTTATTAGTAATATATCTGGACTATACTTACTAGGTTACTTATAATAAAGGACTTAACCCGGATTACTATTATATAGAAGAAGCCCTAGTCTAAATTAATATTCCTAATATTATAAAATATTCTACTAAATACCCTCCTAAGATTAGTGACTAAATCTACGACTATATTTTAATATCTAGCTCCTCTAAATCTAAAAGATTACTAAAGTTTATCTCTAATACTATTAAATAAGAGGGCTTATATATTAAGACTAAGTATAATAGTTATCTTTTTTATCTTAATTCTAGCTTAAGAATAAAATTAAAGGCAAAACTCGAGGCTATAGTTAGAAAATAGAAGGATTATAATTAGAAGAATAAAGAGATTATTCTCACTAAGTAAGGTATTCTAATCTATTTCTACTATAAGTCCCCTTATACTTAATTCTAAAGGTTATATAAAGACTTCTAATAATATCTACTAATTATATTACTCTTTTAGAGGACTATATAACTCTAGAAAATAGTATTTCCTAGGACGACTTTTACTCTTAATATATATACCTTAAGAGACCTAATATTCCCTATTAAGAGGACCCTAAGAAAATTATATATACTACTAAACCTTTTAGAGTAGTAGTACTCTACTAGACTAACCCTTATTAATAAAGCTTTACTAGGTCGTTTACTATAGACTAACTAAGGTATCCTAATTAAATAAGATAAAATCTTCGAAATAGAAAAGAGGAAGTCTAATACTATATTACTAAGATATAAGCTAATACTATTAGCTATATAATAGAAGCTTATAAGAGAGTTTTCGAAGATAAGGAATACTATTATAGTAATTATTCCTATATAAGATTCCTAGAGATATATATCGAAATCCAAAAGCTAGACCTCTAGTCCTAATAACTATTATATTAAATAAAGGTTCTAGAATATTATAAGGATAAAGACTTCTCTTATTTAATTATTAATGTCGAGGTAAGATTAAAGTTAAGACCCTATATACTCTTTAAAGCCTAAGGTATAAGAAAATTAGAGCTACCCTTATAGAGGAACTAGATCTTAACTAAAGTATAGATAATAATTCTAGTAAAGATACTAATAACTCGGAATCCTATACTAGTCAAGTAATCCTCTTCTTTCCCTAGGAACTAATAATAAGCCTGACTTATTAAGCTAGGACTATAAGAAATCTAGAACTATCGAGGTCCCTTATAAAGTCTTCCTAAGCTAGCTTATTAAGTAGAATAATCCTAAATAATAATACTACTTAAAAGATTCCTAAAGTAGTTATCTAAACCTTTTAGGTTACTCCTCTTCTAAACTCTAAGAAATAATAAAATTAGTAAATTAGAGGAAGTAGGGACTTCTTTAATATAGATCTAATAAACTTAATTAGAAGTAATTCGAGGAATAAGTAATCTTCTAACTTAAGAAAGAGGCTACTAACTCCTATAGAACTATAATAATACAAAGATATAGTCGAAATTCCGGGTGAATTTCCCTTACTTATAGATCCCCTAACTATAGAACCCCTAACTATAGAACCCTTACTTATAGAACCCTTACTCCCTAGTCTTTCATATTTACTAAGGATCCTAAGGTAAATAATCTCAAGATAAAGGCTCTACTCCTAAGTTAAATAGTACTAGATACTTAACTATTAGTATAAAGGGTCCTTACTAGTACTAAAGAAGAGGATACTAAGAAGAAGAGAGCTTAGAATACTAAGTATAAGCGTATAGTCTCTAAAGCTAGAAGTGCCTTAAACGAACGACTCGTACCTAGCTTAGAGTTAAAAGCAAATTCGTAAAAGCTTAGGATCTTCCTAAGCCTAGCTTATAAATATTTTCTCTCTTAGTTTAATATAATAGATTAAATAATTTCTAGATAATAGATAAGGAAAGGAAGGATATAATATGAATTTCTTTCTTTCTTTTCTTTAAGTTACTTATTTCATTTTAGTACCTCCTTTACTTATTCTTATAGGATAGGGTTTTATACTTAAGATTAATGTTTCCTTTATAAAATTTCTTTCTAGTAGGAATTAATAAGTCGAGAGCGACTTTTCTAGGGAAGAGACGTATATAGTAGGGATCTAGTAGATATAGGGTAAGTTAGGTATTTATACGTGATTCCTTAGCTTCTTACTCCCTTTAGTATTTAGCCTTTCACTTTTTTAATAAAGGGGACCTTAAGTAACTTAATATATACTTCACTTATATAATACCTCCTTAATTCGTATATATACTTATTTAATTTATTATTATATGTTATATTCCCACGATCCCCTCTTTAGTATATATTTAATAAGAAACTACGTTTTTTAATATTTTTAGAGAGCTTCTAGTATTTAAATACACTTTTATAGATTATTATATACTATATTATATATATAGCTTATCCTATAGACTAGACCTAATTAGGTATAATAGAGGTTCGGGAGTATAGTTTAGTAGCTTAACCTCCTAAACTAAATTCCCTAACTTCTATAATATACTACTTTACTAATAATAAATATAATAAGTATTCCACGACTATATATAATAGTACTTAGTATTTCTAGTAAACTAATAATTATAGTTCTATCTTATTACTTAACTTTATACTACTATTTACTAAACTATAGATTTATTAGCTATACCCTCCTTCTAATATTTAATTATAAATTAGATCCTTATTATATTATCCCTAGACGTTTTTAATAAATAATCTTAATCTATAGAACTCTTATTTTATATAAGAGGTACTATGCCCCTCCTCTATAGTAAAGTATCTACTATATAGTACGATTAACTTAGCTACTCCTCCTCCTACTCCTATTAATCCTACTTTAGTTACACTAATTATTATATTAGATAATATACTATTTTCTAGTTAAACTTAACTTTAGAATACTATTACTTAGTTATTAAGAGATTAAGGGGTTAATATCTTATCTAATTCTTATCCTTTTTATTACCCCCTAGGTATAGATCTCTTAGAGGAGGTCCTTGAATTAGAAGCATGTGAGAGGAGATAGTAGGCTAAGCTCGAGTATTTAGAGTAATTATATAGTAATTTCTATTAGGAAGCTTAGGGCAAAAGTATATATCTATTTATTTAACTCCTATATTAATACTAATTTTACTAGGTTCGGCTTAGAAAAGAGGTAAATCCTTTACTCTTAGCTAGGGGGCATGTATAAAGGCTTTTAGTAAGGGTAAATTAATAATCCCTCTTATTCCTATTATCAAAAAACGATATAAGGTCCTTATTTCTATTATATTATATATATATAAAATAGAAGAGATAAAGAGTAGCTTCTCTAGGAGGAGTATACCTACTTTAATTATAAAGAAGTTCCCTAGCTTAGAAGAGTATCGAGAAGCTTAAATTATTTAAATTAAGCTATTTATAATAGAATAGTTAAATATATATATAAAGCTTACTTATACTTATACCTCTTTATTAATATAGTTTTTAATTATAGTTAAAAACTAGTATATAAGGATTTCGTTATATATTTAGCTAAGGCTTTTTTATTATTAATTCCATTACTTAAAGACTAAGAGCTTAATTAATAGCTTATAATCTTAGAACACGTAAATAGAGTATCTCTTACTACTAAAGTAAGCTATTATTTATTAGTATCCTAATATAATTAGTACTAATATAATTAGGTATAGCTAAAGGATAAAACAAGAGAATTAACTATATAACTAATCTAATATATAAAGCTGAAAATACTATTAATAGCTTATTATCCTACTTTAGTTAATTAAATAAGAGAATACTAAAGTATATTTATCTTATATTTAATTAAGATATTAATAAAATTTAGGTAAGAGATAACGAGATTTAGGATAAGCGTGAAAGAAAGGATAAAGAGATACCTTACCTCTTAGATTTTAGCCCCTTATTAGGAGACTCTCCTAATACTACCCCTAATATAGTATCTATATCTATAGTTATATTTATAGTATCTTCTTTACTTACTTCGACTCCTAATTAATAGATCGAAGCTATATAAGAGAACGTTACTCTAAAGAATTAGTTAGATAACGACCTGAATTCTAACGATTTTAATTCAGACGACGATATACTTATACCAGAAGCTAGAATTATAGTTTCTCCTACTCCTACTCCTACTCTTGCTCCTACTCCTACTTCTATACCTAGTAAGTTAATAGATTTAAATATACTAGTAGATCTAACGTTTTTATAAGACTTCGCTCCTACTCTACTAACTAAACCTCTACTAAAGTCTATATTAAAGAGGAAGCGATAAGTGGAAGTAACTATATTAAGCGATAACGACGATAATAGATTAGATCTTAATGATAGAGAGAAGGAATTATTAGGGGATAGTGATTATAGGCTAGGGAATAGGCGTAGGGGTAATTAGGGGTAATTAGGGGTAGTTCAAAAAAGCGAGAATAGAGTAATACTACTAGATACATCTAACTATAATACATAGTAATTACGTATTTAGCCATAATTAGGTGTGTTTTCTATATAAAATATAGCTATTAAAAAATCGCGATTCATAGTTTTCTGATTTTGCGAAAAAAAAAATTGTTGCCGTAGCGTCCTTAAATCAACCCGTACGAGGACCATCGAAGCGCAAAAGAGTTCAGTGGAAACCAAACGAGAGCACGAGAGGTTATGATGACAACCGCAGTGCCAGACATAGACATGATCAAGAGCTCTGTCCCAGAATATCTGAGCAATGACCTACTTGTACATGATTTAAATGGCAGTCGCCCGCCCAGAAGCGACATCAGAAAAGGCATTCCATCTCTGCCTCACATCTGGAACAAACGCCCCTTTGCTCGGGGAGAACGATGGCGGTCCACAGCAAAATCAAGGAATCCCCCGGGGCCTCAACGCATTATCCTACCGTCAGCGGACGATCATATACCAGTCGTGCAACAGACTCCACAACAGTCCTCCCAGCAGAGTGCCGAAGAACCGAAAGTCCACCATAGGCTATTGGTGAAACAATCTCCTCCAGTCCCAACACAGCTGAATGTTGAAGGATTGGAGGTCTCTATTCCACTGCAATTAAAAGAACGTCTCAAGACATGGATTCTCTCGTCCTCCTTACAACTGACAGCCGATGAGAATGCAGTATTTGAAAGCACCGATTCCGGGAAACTTAAACAGTTCAGCCAATTTCTTCATGATAACGGTTCTGCTCTGTTCCATGGACTTCCATCCAGGAATCTTGTATTGACGCTTGTCGCCGTCACTGGTCCATCTACATCTTGGCGGTGTATCTGCATCAAAGGTCTCACGAAAGAAACAGAAATCACTTCCTTCCATGCAATTCTATCTCAGCGATCAGTTCGGGCTCATTACAAGCCTTGGAGGCTATGTTACGACAAATCACTTGTTGAAACCGCTGCATCGGCGCCGACATACCTTACAAATATATCTGAGGCTCCAGAGACACTTTGTGGAACCCTAGTGCGCACAGAAGAGTCCGGCAAGGGCGCCTGGATATCAACCATTGGCGGTATCATTGAGGTCGGTGGCATTTTCTTTGCCATGACCAGTGCACACCATCCAAGCGATGCAGACTCAACTTCGGACGGAAGCGTACTTGACTCCACGTATAGCTCTCCAGGTACCTCGGTGGCAGATACTCTGGTTGAGAAAGCTGCAATCGATACGGATGTCGAGCCTGCGTTGATCATCGACACCTGGAAAGAGCAAGTACATCAAGGCGATCTAGCCAACAATTCGACAAGCCACCCAGTTCTGCTCCCCCAAACCACCAATCCATTTCTTTGGCCAGGTCTCCACACCACCGCTATGAAAGGCTCTGATTGGCGTCTCTTGACTTTGGACAAGGCACATCAACTTCCGAATTGCATTCCTTTTCGACAGACGGCCGCGGTTAGTTCGCAAGACCCACAGGATATAGCGCCACTTGAGCTAGCATCTCATGCCTCACCTCTTTCTCCGAGGTATCTCAAAGCCTCTCCCATACAGCCCTCAAAGAGCAGCGTCTATATTCTGGCAGGGGTCAGCGGCGTGTGCCCTAGCATGCTTTCGGGGAATATGTCCTTTCTGAACCTTCGGAATGAGGAGCCGCGTTTGGTATGGAGCGTCAAACTAGACGCGGGATTCGGTAAGTAGTCGAATTCATTTTCAAGGGAATTCTGTGTGTTAATCAAGACAGAACTTCGAAAAGGCGATTCAGGATCATGGGTAATCGACGCAAAGACCAATGATATTTTCGGTTATGTAGTTGCCATCTCAGCAGGGTCAGCGTATCTCATCTCGTTGCTCGATCTCTTCCAGCAGATTCTCCACGGTCGCGAACCAGAGACGTCTATCGGTATTCCATCTCCATTCATCCTGCTTATCAGATTAGCACGATGTCATTTCTCTGTCGAACCTCTCGGACAAAAGCCCCTCTCTGATTACTATGCTTCAGAGGCCCTTTCTCCAGAGGTTCTGAACACACACGAAAATGATCAAACCATGCAGCTACTGAAATCAGCAATCGCCCGTGGAGAAAGTAAGAGTCAGCTCATGCGAATAATATGCTCTGTTGAGGATGATCTGTGGCCGTTCCTAGGATCTTTCTCTACGTGGTCCCCAGAACAACAGCATAACATTGACCGAGACCTAGTCCCTATCCTAATTCGAATGGAAGCTCGAAGTCCACTCTTCGACCCTGAACCAATAATCACCGTGGGGTCGGAGCCAAATACTCTGGTGGTGGACACTGAGAAGGGGAAGGCACATCAAGGTAACTCTCCACTGCTTCCTCTTATTATCACTCGCCATATAATCAATTATGGTCTATAATTCAATGTCATGCTCAAACTAACCCCGAAGCAGAAGCACCCACTCCGACCCAATACTCGCCAGAACGACATATCCGGAGGGAGCGAATTATGTTGGTGTACCCACAGTGGCCCGCTTTCAAGCCACCTCCGGGGTATCCGCAATTAAAATCGTTTTCTGCACTGCTTCATGTCCTGGCATACACAATACTCCTTGGCTATGGGGTGGCAGGAGGCACTGCAGCGGCCGCTACATTTGCCAATATGCAGCACTTGCCATACTCCAGAGAGATTCTTGGGAACGGTGCAATAGGTGGGCTCGTCATTACCGCTACCTTTCATGTCCAGGTACTCGTCGCCGTACTTATATCATATGTCAGCGGATTCCAGAATGGCGGGCGCGGCGGTCGTTGCGTGTTAGGGAGACGAGTCTTCGGAGATTCCAGGATTATTGGTGTCAATTTGCTCTTATTAGTATTGCAATTCGGCCTTTCGTTTGCACGTACTTTACTCACAGCACTGACCCTCATATCAAGATTCCACTTTCAAAGTAAAAGCTTCATCCTAGGTTTGTGTCTGAGAATATGCTAACTTAACGCGTAGATTCGCGGCCTGTATATATTGCAGCCACGCTGGCTGCACTTCCGCTAGTGTCTGAAGCAATGTTAATATGCTCATCCTTCTTAGCTTTTACCTAATATTGATGCCTGGGTTGAATGCTTTAGCTGGTTTCGTATTCACTGTGACATGTCACCAACATGGTAAGCTGAGTGGAAAATCCCCCCCCCCCTTCTACCCCTTTTCGCCAAAGCTGAGTTATGCCTCTAATTTAGGCTATGATTTTTCTCGCTACAATTCAGCAGCAGCCGCTGCGGCGGTATACGGAGCAATAAACTTGGTCCCCCACAATTTATATGTATATTGCGGGCCGTTCAATGTTGAGATCGTTGGAAAGAACTCGACCAATGGTGGCGCGATAAGCTCTTGAAGTGTTCAACCACGGGTAAACCACCGACTGTTCCCAAAAGCTGCCTCCCACGGCTGTAAAGACAGGTCGATTTGATCCATTGGCGAAACATCTGTCAGATATATGTAGAATTTTAGCCTCTTTGCGATGCCTGCGACACATTGAGTTAATAGCTTCAGAAAGCTCCCTGTCGCTCGATTTGTTGATACAGCAAGTGTCCACCCAGAAGTTATGCAGGCCATTACGTTTGGCTTATTCTCCGCAGAACCGAATCTTCTCGTATCAAACCTTATTCTTCCCAGTGCCATCTATCAGGTCTGTATATGAGACTCTTCTGTGTCCGCCCCCCATGTATGCGAAAGGATAGTTTATTCAAGAAATGTCTGGATTGGCCTGTAATTCTGGGTAAGTGCTGCAATTTGCTGGGCTCATTCCATAAGACATTATAGAGCTAAAACACCAGATTGATCTTCTAGAATCGAAAACACATTGTAATGGTGTCGCGAAAGATGAGAAGGCTGTCGTCTTTATCAAAGCATAGAGCTCCAGGGGTCAGTGCAACTCCACTATGAGGCTGTGCAACTTTGGAGCACTTGCTATCACTATCAGACGATATGGAAATGTTGGCGATACTTGGTTGGCTGCTAAGTACGAGACTGCAGTTTGATCGTATATGATTGGATGGATAGTACTCACATGCAGGACGACCAACTCCCTTTGTGGGGGCGGTGTATAGTGGGACCTGGTAAAGATCAGGAGGAGAGGTAGGGTGCAAAGGTGGACTTGATTCCTAAGATGCTAGGTTCAGGGCTCCTTAAATACTCGCTCGCGCGGCCGCTCTCGCTTAGAACCAAGCTAACGAGCCTACCGACAGAAGTCCGTGTTTTTAGCGATGTTTTCAGGTGTCGCAAAACTCAAATCGCCCACTTCACTTCACATTTTCTCAGCAACTATAGATTAAAACTATATAGAATTCAAGCACGCGCGATAAAAGAAGCCGGGTTGAGTTTAGAGAGCCTTCAAACCTAATTCTAAATATAAAACAAAAGTATCCAAAATAGTAATGGGGTTCATTTCTTAGCGAAATGCCCTAAAAACACGGACTTCTGTCGGTAGGCTCGTAAGCCCTCACAGCGGTTCGGCGCCCCACAGCGGGGCTGATGCAGTTGGTAAAGAATGGCTAAGGAAAAGTGAGCTCCAGAAGCTTGTCTTGAGAACGCGGCCAGCAAAGTGTTCATTCGTCTCGTGATTGGCGAATGAGCTTCCATGCCAAATACCGCTTTTCGGCCGCCTATTACAAGTGAGCAAGCAATGCCTCACTTTCACTCTCAGGTATACGACAATACTGTACAGTTGGTCGAAATTATTTTGATAGGGTTGCACGGGCCTTAGACGGTCACGTATCATACGGCAACCTTTAATGGAGCTTGCCTAGGTATTTTGGAGTATACAACTTACGGTGCTGGGATTGACAAACCGATCCCCAATTGTCTTTGATGTTGTGATATCTGGTTGTGGAACTTGCTAATGCCTTCTTTGTCGGCCATAACCCGCAATCGTTTGAGAAGTCCCGCCACTCCTACAGAAGATTAATCCAACTCAGAATATCGTGCAGGCATAGCACAAGCTGCTCCTCCAAGGGAGCTAACGTGCTTCGCAATATGATGGCTGTTCTTGATGGATCAGCGAGAGCAGTCGTTAAATTGGTTCAAGCTCCCCTGAGGTGAGTCTATGTCCCGTTGGATCAATGTCACAGATTCATCTGTTTCCTTCACGCTTCTCAGCATGCGTCGCAGCTTGATGATTCCCTCGATCGATTGGCCGACGAGGCTGGGGATCCCAGCAACGCTGGCAGCGACAGCAAGGACTTCCATTTTGGTATGTCTTTGGAATCAATCGGCCACATATATCAGAAGAAAACCGCATACTAGAGGTTGAGAAGATTTTGTCGTGATACAGAGGAAGATGGAGTCAAGAGTGAAAATTGTACGATGACTCCCAATAAGGCAGTTCGCGAGGCTCATTCCGCAGACGCCAACGGGCAGAGGCTCGGCATGGCTCTATCGAGCAGAATTGTTGCTAAACCAACTCTACTGTGGTGCAAAGGCAACTCAATACCGTTGGCTTTCCCATTTGTTATTTTGAATGCGCAGTGCGGAGCCTTTTTCAATTCTTTACGAGCCTCTACTTCTGCTTCCCTACTAGCTAACCCAACAGGAAGTACCTTTCAGCCACAGCATTACAGAAACAAAAGAGGATAGCATCGTTCGTTTCAAAAGCATCTTATTATTTACTAACTTATTACTGTCAATCCAACCTAAAATACCCTCTCCACAACTCCCCAAAAACATTTTCTTCATCATACATCCTCCTCACGCCTCTCAACCTCCTCTCACTTTTCTCCCCATACCCACCAAAAACATCCTGTTCCCGACTCGCATAATTCATGTAAATGAACTTGTTATCTAGCCCTCTCTTTCTCGCGAGCTCGACGCTGCGGGAGACGAAGCGGTCGATTGCTGCGTAGACAGTGTCGTCATCAGAGGCGAGGTTCCAACCCCAGTTTGGGTTCATTACTGTGATAGATGTGAGGGTTAGTGGGTTTGAAATTAGGAAGGGGAAAGGTGGGGAAGGGAATGAACGAACTAGTCAAAGGTCCCTCATCGGTTGAGAGACCCAGAGCATTCCCTCCATTCATAGACATTTTCTCAATAATATTCAAAGAAAGAGGTTGGAATGCAAATGCCGGCGCGAAACCAGATATATTCAGCAGTGGCGCTGCTTCGTCGACGAAGATCTGTATCACGTCTTTGATGAGCGTAGCGTCGTTTTTGAATGTCACAGTCTTGAACCTGTTGCTCTCGTCAGCTCTACTGTCCTCACAATAAAAATATTTGAAGCTGATAGGCATCAAGCTTACGTTTCCCTAGCAAAAGAAGTTTGATTCAGAGCGATGCTTAATGCTGTCATGTTCTGCACGCCCGTAAAATCACCCCCGTCGACCGGTGGGATCCTGTCGAGCTCCGCAAAGATACTCGCGTTTGCAACGGGCTTGCCATATGTCGGTCCGGTATCCGCTATAAAGCCTCCAAACGCCGGTGCATAGGCAAACGCCAAGTACAGATGAGCGAAATCGTCATTTGGTGCATTTGTGACGAAGTTCGAGAATGTGTCGGCGAGGGAGGCGTTGTATTTCATTTCGTAGATCCTGCTTCCACCCCAGAGAGGTCCTTGTTCGAAGGTCATGAGGTCGAATGCTGACACGATGCCGAAGTTGGAACCGCCACCTCCTCGGAGTGCCCAGTAGAGATCTGGGTGAGAAGATCGGGAGGCGCTGACGATGCTGCCGTTTGCGAGGATGATTTCGTAGTTAACGACGTTGTCACAGGCCCAACCGTATCGGCCGGAGAAATAAGATATCCCACCTATATTCCAGTGTCAATATCAAACTTGAAGCTTTAAGAGTGAAGAGGAAACTCACCACCCAGCGTCAACCCACCCACACCTACCCCAGCTTCCCTTCCCCCAACAACACTAACACCCAACGAATCCAATACCTTAAAAACACCACTCCACACATTCCCCGGTCCAACCCTCGTCGTCTTGCGATCCTTACTCAAAGTAACCTCATTCATCTTCGCCAGATTAATCAGGATCCCATCTTGGATGCTGGAGCCGCCGGCAAAAGCAGCGTGACCCCCAGATTTCACGGTTAAATGACAGGCCGTGAGTTTCGCGATTCGGAGCGTGGTGGAGATTTCGGTGGCGCTGGAGACGTCCGCCCGGCATGTGGGGATGAGGGCCGCTTGTTGCGCGGACCAGTAGGGGATTGGTGTGTAGGTTGGTGAGCTGGAGAGAGAGACGTCGGAGGGGATGAGAATTGAGAGGATGGAGCACTTTTCGGGCTCCCTCAGTACAAGTTTCAAATTTTTAAATTGGGGTTGTCTTTGAGGAGCTCGGGGGGTCGGGCATAAAATGGAATTGACGTACAGCAAGCTGGCAACTATTCCATTCTCCGCGCTGGTGATTTAATGCATGAAGTTGAGCCGCTTCTGCACTACTCAAGCTCGGGATCCCAACGCTCGCTGGATTGGACAATACTTGGGATATTATTGAAACTGAGGAATTTGTGCTCGCAGTTGCGAGGGTCGCCACAGGAGCGAAAGCGAGTGCGAGAAAATGAAGTTTCATCTTGCAGAATCAAACTGGTCGCAGTTGAAGGAAGCCAATGACACGAAAAGTAGAGAAGGGAGTAAGAACCAAAAGCGCGATAGAAAAAGTGCTTTGTATCTTGTGAAGCGCTGTGATCCTACACTCCACGTAAAGAAATTTAGAAATTGACTTAGGCGGGGTTGGCTTACTACTTCTCCGGCCCCTCCGCCGAATCAGGATCGACAGCCTTGCACATCATTACCGTCCAGCGGAACCGGTGGCTCCCGAGTGTAGCTCCCGCTAACGACGTGGTTGGATAGCCTTGGTGCAACCGTCAACGGGTGAGGTGCTGCATCATGAAGCCAAGGCGCAGGAGCCGCGAAGAATTTAGCGCTTTCCCCTTACTCGCTCCCAGAATTTGGAATGATGACTGCGGCACTTGCATTATCATGGTCGAAAGAAATGGCAATGGTTGTCATTATTAGGACCAAAAGGGTCTCTTTGTAGGTTTTGTATCTTCGTTCGATTCTTGCATGTAACAATTTGAACCCTCTGCTCTGCTCGCGCACGATCTGAAGCAATTAAACCTCCAAGCACCAACCATGTCTGTGAACTCCGTGCTTTTGTGCCTTTTGATCGTACGCCGAATAGCTATCCACCCCGCTGCAATTGACAAAAACTCAAAGATTGCGCTCCGCCCCGTTGCAATGTCTCATGGTGTGTATCTCGACAAACAAAGGAAAAGATGCTATTTATACAATGTGTGGTGAGTTGTAAAAGGTTCGCGTGATCCCTCAAGATTCGTGGATGGGTGGTGTTCGTTCAGGCGGTGCGAGGCGCGCCCATGAAGGACTGCGTGAAGTTGGGAGACTTTCTGGAGGGTCCTTGCTGGGCCAACTCTTCTTTCTCCTTCTCCAGTGCCAGAATTTTTCTCTCTTCTTCTTTGCGACGGTCTTGCTCTGCTAAAATCTCTTTTTGCAGCACAAGATCAACTTCGTCCAACTCATTCAAGAAGGTTTCATCTTGAACAAGTTTGAAGACATCACCTTCACTTCTTGGTTGCTTTGACTTGCCCCAAAGGCACTCGAATCTCAGTCTAATTACCTTTTTGCCTTGGCGAAGGAGATCAATCACGTCGCCATGCTGTAGCTGGCCCCAGTACTTTGACTTCGTAAAAGGATTCGAGTGATCGTTGGAGTGAAGAAGGAAGTTGTTGACCCAAATTCCCTGCGACGACTTGGTCGAGATGTAGAAACTCATATCTTGGTCCTGCTCACTCCATGTCTGAACAAGTCCAGACTGGCCATGACCATAGAAGCCAGGTTTGAAGAGAAGGATCTTGAAAGCATATTTGGGGATCCGAGTGTCGTTGCCATTAGCATAGCAGACAGTAGCTAAAGGGCCCCGACCCCAGCTCGTGAGCGAATCCGTGACATTTATTGCGATGGTTGGCATAGCGCTATCGGGGGTAGCAAAGATTTTAGCTAGAATGCGCTTAGGCGGTTGGAAGTCGTTGCCAACTACCGGCTGTCGGATTGTATTGGAAGCATTCTTATCAGCTGCGAGGGCATTGTTGGCTTGGTTCTTTAGACTACCTGCCAAATTTCTCTCGTCACGCTTCATCAACATATGTCGACCCTCCTCCTTTGTAGGTTCCGAATTGGCTCGAGTAGTAGTTTCTGGTTCAAGGGAGGAGCTTCGACTTCGACTGCTTCTGAAACTCTCCATAGTCATCTCGAATGTCTTTTGACCTGGAACGAACTTCTCCCCTTTGCTCTCTGCCCATTTTTGATAATGGGCAAATTCGGTAGAGGACATTCTAGGGTAGTTGTTATGGTGAGTTGACTTGTCTTTCGGGTCCCAGAAAATGCTAGGCGGTACAGGCATGTTGATTTCTCGCTTTGACCTACGTTGTCTCTTAAGAGGCAGATCAGCTGGTCGCCAGCTTTCATCGTCATCGGTGTCATCTTCGCGGGGTCTTCGAAGGCTGACGCCATTCTCTCGTGTCTCTCGAACTTCGTCTGGTTGTGGTCCAGGGCTGGAGGTAGCTGGCGAGGCAGCTGGCGAAACAGCAGAGGAAGGAGAGTGCATATTCAAGTGTCCGAGGTATGACTCTGCGCCCATAAGGCTCGAGGATCTAGCAGAACGCTCGTCGGGGATGTTGGCAGTAATTGGAGATAGATGAGGTGCAGAGGGTGGCGGCATAATGTTCGGCATTGTGCTTCCAGCCATGGCATTCGATCGTAGAGATGCGCCGTGAGTTCGCGAATCTTCGTGAGCTGGCTCGCTCTGTGTGGTGTATCGCGACTCCTCCGAGGTATCTGAATGCAGGCCCCTGTGGTTCATCGCTGGAACAGGAAGGTTCAACTGATCGAGAGGAATCGCGCCAGAGCTTCCCACAGCAGAAATATTTACTTCACCAAATAATCGACCGCCAGGATTGCTGTTGCCTCGCATAAAGCCGTAATTTCCACCATTCCCGTTCAGATTGCCGTCGCTCGATTCAAAGCTATTAGGGATCTCGAGTGGTTCCATCTCTGTGAGGTCGCTTTCGTTATCAATCTCCTCCTGACTATCATTAATCTGGCGATCAGCGTTAAGGCTCAATTGCGAAGTACCCTCCTCAAGATCCGGGTCTATGTATCCATCGCCAATCATGTCGACTTCATCTTCTTCCATCGAAATTTCCAGACTGTCGGGGCCACCTGTCAGCCAAGAACTGTGCTCTAACTCTTCGATGGAGGCGCGGTATTCGGGGCGGATGTGGAGCATGCTTCGGACAAAGCGGATACCATTTTCGGAAATATTGGCTCGCTGAAGTGGACGAATATCAAGAGCCTGAGTCATGATTTGATTCAAGAGCTCTTGGTAGCTTGTGCCGTTCTTGACTGGGTATGGTGGGGAGCCGCAAAGAGAGTAGAACAGGACTCCGGCCAAGGACCAGATATCTACAGCATTGCCATACCGTTGCGGTGGAAGCGATTTGCGGTCCGCAACTCTAGATCTCTTTCCATTGCGATCGTACTCCCGATACTCCGAGTACACCTCTGGCGCACAATAAAGCAAAGTTCCACAGAAGGTTCGGAGAAACGTCTCTTCACTGTCGATCATCTTTGACAGACCAAAGTCCGTCAGTTTGACATGGAATGGATCGCGGCTGTAGATGAGAATGTTGTCGGGCTTGATATCTCGATGCGTGATGCCAATATGGTGCAAATGCTTCAGAGCGGAGAGCAGTTGGGCTGCCATTGTATTGACGTTCGATTCGGACAAGTGTCCACGCTCGTTGATCAAGCTGCCAAGATCACCGCCAGGAACGAATTCCATGATGATGTATAAATAGTCTTCCCAATCAATATGTTCAATGTACTGAACGACATTGGGCTAAAGCGCGTTAGAGAAAGTCGAGGTCGGCTTAGAGCGATTGAACTCACGTGCTTGATCTTTCTCATAATTTTCATCTCAGAGTCTACCTTCTGGTCCAGAATTCCGTTCTTCATAAATCGTCTTTTCTCAAGCTCTTTTGCTGCATATGGAACGCCGTCGAACTTGGCGGTCATCTTGTACACCACAGCAAAGGCACCCTTGCCAATGCAGCATATCTTGTTGTATTTGGCACCACCTTTCCACTCCTTGACATATCTACCAATGGAAGATAAAGACGATGGATTTGGAGTCGCCGGGCCAGGGGTGGGAAAGAGGTTAAGCTGAGAAGAGTCAGTACTCTTCAACGTTTGTAAGAATGCAATATACCGGATCCTTCTTGGTTGCATCGCCTTTCACTGCAACTGCAACTCGGGCCTCGTTATCCAGCCGTACATTGTTCATGCGCAGGAAGAAGGCTGTAAGATTTTGCTGGTAGGCATTCTCTGAGATTTCGTCCCTCTGTGGAATTCTGACAATAAAGCGATAGTCTTCCTCAGGTGGGGTCATTGTCAGATGGATGATGGAGCCTTGCTCGAGAGTGTGTCTATAGTCTTTGCCATTCTCCTTTTCCTTGCCGCGCAAAAGGGCGCCGTCAACCGCAGTGCCGTTGGTCGACTGGTCCTCCAGCATAATTATCCCATATGTATTAATGTAGATCTTGAAATGGATGTTGCTGATTCTCTTGGACAGATCTTTGTCGCCTATGACGAAGTCACATCGTGAAGCATTTCTGCCAAAGTGAAATCCTCCCATCGGATCCTTGAGATCGGCCGAGAGTCGGAGAGCGATGTCGCATGACTTCAGGCCTTGCGCCGCCAACTCAAAAGTGTCTATGTGGTTCTCCTTTTCTCTGATCTTGACATCGCTGTCGAAGCTAATCGTGTGCTCCGGGGTGGTGTCGTGGATGAGAGCGGCGGCTCTGTATGCGGGAAGGGAAGCAGGGTGGAGGATACAGCAGATGTCTGCGAGGTCTTCCTCGTTCAGTCCCGAGTTGCCTTGACCGAGTCGCCGAGGATCGACCACGATCTGGGTAGCTATAAAACTCAGTGGATAAGTGGTAGAATTGTGAGGGGTCGGAGAAAGGCGGAGCATTTGGGAGGAAGAAGCAAGAGAGTGGAAACGAAGAGAAGAAGGATTACCTGGCTGCGTAGCTTCTTCCTCCATCTTGGGGATTGTTGCAGGAAGATGTGGTGTTCGGGCAGCAGATCTGCAGGTGTTGAAGATCTGAAGACGAGAGAACTCGTTCACTATTTGGGGTGGCGGGGTCAGTTCGAGGTCGAATTAAGTTTCAACTTCAGCCAGGCACCGACGCATATCTCGAAGCACCGACAATAGATACGACTCACCATAGATCGAAACGGTCCGAGCATTAGAGGGTGTGAGTCCTGCCTAATCGAGGGGTGTGGCGACTCGAGGAACAGGGAGACGGAGTAGTGAGGACTCGGAGGCTCCTGGGCGCGAAAAGACATTCAAAAGATCGTGAGAGGTGGGAAAGTGTCTTCAAAGAGCGGCAGATGAGTGTGGGTCTTCATCTAAGATCGTTAAGTCGTGAGAGCATCAAGGTGAAGCTTGACTATCGGCGCTGTGAATTTGGGCTTCAGTAACGGTCCTCCCAGCAACCACAGGCGAATTCATACATTGCCTCTCCGGCGCACAACCTTGCCCTGGACGGGCCCACCACAGCAGGTGATTTTGCAGGGCAGGCACAATGGAGACGTGACTTGACGGTGCCGTGCACACGACCTGGAAATATATTTGTGATCACTCGAGGGATGTTTCACAGAATTGATTTAAGCTCTCCGATCTATTTTTCCGGCCCGGCGCGCTAGGCTGCGAGTGGGGGACAGGGGTTCATCCAGCTGTGTGGAGGCGAGAGGGCAACCGAACCATGGGACGTTTTTGTGTCTGTGGCGGAACCGAGTCCGAGTCCGGAACACGGAGTGTTCATCTATTTCTTGTTCCAACACAACACAAAACAAAATAAAACAACAAGCAAGCATTCGTCCAAACGCGCCTCAGCCAAATCAACCTACCTTCACATCTACATGCAGGCAATCACAACGTCATCGGGTGAGCCTCACTTTCTATCCCGAAGGTGAGCCGTGAAGATGTCTCACGATTGCCAAGGTCAAGGGCCACTTCTGGTTCCCTCGATGCTCCCCCGGCGATAATATGATCTTCAAAGAAACAACCTTCTTTTCGAGAGGCAACGCTACTTCCCCCACTCCTGATGATGTCCGCCGACTCGGAAGCACGGATCGTTGGCGTACGTTGTACTACAGTACAGTGGTAGGCCAACACCCGTCAGCTTTCCTGCCCTCAACCTCCTCGTCAAGTATGGCCACAATATCACCGTTACCGAAGCTCGATGTATATGGGCGATTGGACATTTGCTTCCGAAAGTGCCGGACATTCTCTTCGAGCGCAGAAGCCCAGCTGGCACTTTCAGCGATGTCTCGTTTCATGATTGACTTGCCAACCTCACGTGACCACCGGGCCACTACCCGAGGGTGATATTGGGCCCATATCGCGCCGGATTGGGTTGGACGTGGCCCCAATTGTCTTCGCCCATGCCGACTTACATCGCAGCAATATCGTGATGTCCAGAGATCCAAATGGGATGCCAAAAGTGACGGCGCGGATCGAATTGGCACTAGTCTGGCTTGTATCCTGCCCTATAGGAGTTTGAGGAAAGAACTCCCGCCTCGCATTGCGTTCCTGTACGGCGCGAATATGCTAGCTAGTGCATTTGGAGGGTATGATTCTTCCCACCTCCTTTAAAGACAATTCTAGCTGGGAGATAGTCTCATCGCTGCGGGTATCATAGCTTGCATGGAAGGCAAAGCCGGAAGACCAGCCTGGGTACTTTCAAACACCCCTTTGTTCTCACCACAAATCTAACATCGCCCAGGAATGGCTCTTCATAATCGAAGGCTCCATAACTGTCGTGATAGCTCTCCTTGTTATGCCCCTCCTCCCAGACTATCCGCTCCAACGCGCCAGCTACTTCTTCGCCCACGAACACCAGCTCTATGCCGAATACCACATCCGGCAAGAAAATGCTGGTATCAGTGATGGCGACCCTGATTCTATATCGTGGGGCCTCAAATAGGCGCTCATTGATAAGAAGTTGTACATGTTCATCGTCCTTCAAATGGCGCTCGTTACTGCGCAATCGTTTAATAATTTCTTCCCGAGTATTGTCGGCACGTTGGGATACGGCACTACTATTTCGCTGTTACTCACTGCACCGCCATATCTATTTGCGTTTGTTATATCGCTTTGTTTGAGTTTCCAGGCTGCCCATAAGCAGGAGAGAGGATGACATATCGCTATTCCGTTGATGTTTGCGTTGTTGGGGAATCTTTTAGTGAGTATTTGATTGCAATCAATCATAGTGGTCATGCTAAAAACATACTAGGCTATGTTCGTACCGTCATTAGGCGGCCGATATTTCTCCATGTTCCTCATGACTGCTGGTTCCTACTCCCCTTACAACCTGTGCGTATCCTGACTCAGTGCCTCACTCGCGCGTCCAGCATCAAAACGTGCTGCAGCACTGGCAATAATCAGTAAGCTCTTTCTTACCCTCCTCATCTTTTGTTATTCTAATTTTTGGTACCAGATCTCATGGCCGCTGGTGTAGCCCATTTCTATACTGTATACGCATTCCCGGACTCCCGAAACCTCGCTGCTACGGCGGAGGCGGCATGATGTCTGTTGCCTGCTTGATGTATGCCGTGGCAGCGATCGCGATTAAGTATCATCTCAAGAATGAAAATTGGAGGTTTGAGAGGGAAGACATGAGTGGTGGACAGACTATTAAGGGGAGTAAGGCTGGTCATGGATGGGATGCTATTGTGAGCTTTAGAGAATAGTTAGGGGCTTTAGAATAATGTTTTTAAGCGAAGTCGTAGTTCTAAAAGACTTAGAGATTACTAAGGGTTCTCAAATAGTCTCTTAGGATAAGGCTTTTCCAAATTGTCCGGCCATAAGAGTCAGGGGTAATGTTTGTAGGCAATAATATCATGGGATTAATAGAATGTATAGTTCATTCTTAAATAGATTTCTCGCCGCAACACTGCTTTCAAAGCGACCCCGCCCCCAGCTTCCTTCACCAGCGCTAATTACTAACTAAACAGTCTCCATAATCACATCCCTTATTAATCTCGGCCACGAGGGCTTTAGAGGATTAGGAAAATGTAGCTATAGATAAAGCCCAAAACCTCAAACATCCTCCAGCCCGATGGCTCAAGTGCCAAACCTCGAGAAGCGCTCGATGACTTGTTTGTAGAGCTGGGAGTTGCCGTACCTGTCATTGTTGCAGTAGGCGAGGATGACTCTGTTGTGGATGGACTGGCACTTGTGCTATCTAAGGGCGACATTATCTGTTCTTAATCAGTATTTATTACAAGTTGGAGATCAACACAGTAGAAGACTCACCCGGTCAAGCACGTGCATGAGACCATTATTTGTGCTGAGATCTAGTCAGTCAATTCATCGAAAGTAAAACTCTGTCAATGTTTCAATTGAATAGATCACCCACAGAACATTCAGTTGGATCGCTTTCGCATCATTGAAATATATAGATCCATCTTGGATCGTGACCCTGATCGTATCATTACTCAAGCTCATGAATGTCTGGCCATCTTGCAGGAAGTTCGAGTATAACGGCTGGGGAATAGTGTGTAAGGCTAAATATTCCGAAGCGAGCTCAGTGACATTGTCCTTGATATCTGGGCTACCTGCTTGCAGAAATGCTTGGTCATTCGGACCAAGACAGGTGACGTTATTAATATGGTCGAGTACTGATGAAAGGCCTGTACGGTTGAGGGAGAAATCGAGTGATTTGAGACCCCATGCTCGGATCGTTTGGGTGCAAATCTCGGGGAGGGTTAGGAAGCTGTTAGTTCGTTAGCTTTGGCTTTAATAATACTGTAGTAGAGGAGTGGTAAATACCCATCTATAATTTGGAACATTCCACCATCCCAAATACCATCGATTGCAGTCAGGTTAACCTGGTGGCCGAGACCCGATTGTACATAGGCTCCGGCAGAACCTAGTTGCCGGGGACCAAAGCTAGTAGAAGTAGTATTTGGAGCGATAAATACTACCTGGCCATCATGGTTCCCAGTTAAGGCACTAGAGGATATCAATACACTTCCTGCTGTCCTATTATTATAGGTTGGACCTGTAAGTCCAGTTGGTATAGTAAGACCTGCTGGATGGAGAATGTCTTGAAACGTGAGGTTGCCATTTAGTAGCTGGTAGTTAATAATATTCTGTAGATAATTGTATGGTTGGTCTGCGAATGATTGGCCGGTGACTTCCTGGAAGTTTAGAAAAGCTATCGCCGAGTAAGCATACATAATTACTGATTTGTAAGAAGGGACTCAGGGGCTGAAGAACCGAGCTCTTAAGATGAACGGGAGTGACAGTTCCCAGGATACTCCTAGGCTCTGAGGTCTCAAACAAAAAGATAGTAATTCAGTATCGGAATTAGCTTACCGTTGTCGTCTGGAACTAGGACCGTCTGCGGTGCAGAGTAAGAGACTGAATAGAAGGGTTCCGCGAGGCCAGGGTTTGAAATAAGGAGGCTTGTAAAGTTGGAAAGTTGTGGGTAGGTTGAGATAGCCTGGATAAAAGATACTGCTTGGGTAACAAGGAAAAAGTGTGAAGCAAAGTTGAGGATGCAAACTTTTAGAGAGAGCTTCATTTTGAGTGCTGATCTGGCTCTGTGATCGATGCTGGAAATGCAGCTGTTAGAAGCAAGCACAAGCTCTTAATTAGTCGTTAAGCAGCCCGCTCGCGTATGGTGAGGCTACAGAAGCTGCAAATCACATCTTCAGAGCCTGCAGCCGCGAGAAATGGAAAGTTCCGAAGAAGGTGGGGCAAATCAGCCACGTTCAATCACGTTTGGTCAGACTCTGTCACAAACCCCAAAGTTTTCAGAAGTCAGACCACTTCACCCTGCCGATCCTCAGCTACTGTCTTTCACCCTGCCGCTCCTCAGCTGACGTCTTTCACCGGCGTGATTCGATTGCCTTTTGCATACCGAGAAGCGAAGTTTCATAACAAGCCCCAATGACAATTCCTCTACCTTTAAGAGGTCGGCAAATTGATACTCAATGGCCGCATTTAGCCCTAATGGCTTGATGCTCCAAGCCACTACTGTATCACCAGCGCACAACCACACACCGGGTTGGGAGTACAAAACCTACTATTTCTCTAACACAGTGTGGCTCTCGCCTAAGAGAATGCCTTTTGAAGTTTGAAGAATTGTAAATGCTTTTACAATGCCTTCCCTGTGGTCTATTGTATTTCTTATATACGCTCTTGATACTTTAAACGCACTGGAATTCGCCCCTACTCCAACTTGGGCCACGCTACAAAGTTCAACTCTAGGTTGGGACAATCTGCCAACTATTACTACTGGGATCTATACAGATTTAAAGGCGAGGGCCACAAACCAGCAGAATCCCATTTGTGGTTGGATTGGGGGGAATGCAGGTACGGGAACCCGTTTAATAAAAAATCCCGTGTCTCGATATTCTCAAACTCGACCGTATAGGAGTCTTGCGCTAATTTTTCGCATTGGAAAATAGCTTCAGCAGTGAGCTGCGGCGGTAACTTCTATTGTGCAACCGAGGGTACATACGTTGGCTGCTGCGCGACTGCTAGCTGTGCCGGAATCGTAACAACATGTTACGACCTCCTAGGGTCGATATGCGATGCTACTTGTCAAAATAATATTGGGAACCTGGTTTGGTTAGTGAAATATCGAGTGTTAGAGACTGAGACTTACCCTTCTTTAGTTCCTCTACATTACCATACTGCGCGACATATAATTACGAAGGTGGATCAGTAGGATATGGCTGCGCTATTGCGATAGGCTATAGGGTATCGGTTTTACTGAGCACAACGACTAGTAACGGTGGCCCACTCATAACTTCTTCACCACCAACAGCTGCCTCCTCAACCTCCGCAGCGTCCTCCACATCATCGACAGCTGCTTCAAGAGGCTCAAAGAGCGGATTGGGCGGCGGCCCAACCGCCGGAATCGTGATCGGTAGCATCGCTGTGATTGCCTTGGTCGCCCTCCTGGTCTTCTTGCTTCTCAGAAACCAACGCAAACATCGCCAAGAGATGCAAGCACTTCAGCAGCAAGCAAACCCCTATCCATTGCAAAGGCGGAGAAGTTACATGAGCCAACCGCACTCAGGAACAACCGCTGGTTACTCTGTCGAGAACGAAGAAGGCGTCCTCCCTGGCTCACCTCCAGTCAGCGATACGCCGGGCTCACCTTACGAACCGAATTTCAGCCGCACGCCAAGGGACAGCCATGCGCCTGGCTATATGGGCCCGACGATCCCGGAAATGGGGACGGGGCCTGACCATGGAAGAACCTGAAGAGCGGGGCCAGGAGGGTAAGAAAGGACAACTGTAGAGGAGGGGATGACGAGTGAAGTAGCTCTGATCTGCCAAGAAACCATCGCAAGCGCCATCACACTCACAAAATACGCTGAAATCGTTCAAGCACCCTGTAAATCCTGCTTGAAAACTGTTCACGAGACTCCGAAACTGGTTCCAACCAGTACAGTCATGAGGAACAGAAAAGTTGCAAAGGTTGGTGGATCGGGTTTCTCGACGAAACGGAGCCCATAGCTGACATTTGCGGCTTCAGTGACCAGAGTAGGAGAGAATTTGAGCGGCATGTCTTTTTTCTTTTGTAATCTTGAGGAAAAGAATGATCCAGATTGCGAATTTGGGATGCACTTCTCTTCCAAGAGGTGTACAATATGGTCTGGTCCAATGGGCGGAACTGTGATTAGTGGTGGTAGGGGAGCAAAGTCGTGGTGATTTGTGTCTGGAGGACTGACGCCGGTTTCAATTCCATCCACTGAGTCGTCTGGGACTGCCCAGAACCAGGTTTTATTTGGATTAGCCAAATTCGCTAATGAAGTTCATTATCTCGTACCCTAATGAACTCAACGTTTGTTCGCTTGAACAGTCTCGACTCTCAAGTCCGCCCATGGTCGTTGAATCCTCCACGCCTTTCGCAAGAGTTTGGCACTGTTCCCTGAGCAAGGCTAGGAATTCCATAAGATGCTCCGATGACATAGCGTTTGATGTCATCCATTCTTCCAAAAACCAAAAAAAAAAGCGGATAGTCTCTAATATTGCCAAAAGGTATGCTGATAGTATCAATTTATATTTTAGTTTACATTAACAAAAAGACGTTGATCGCTGAACAATCTGACACTCCTGAATACACCACCGAAGATATTATAGGCTTGGCTATAACTTGAAACATCAAACTCTCGAGGTAGAACGGACACCACCGTAGCCAATATGCCATTCGTGAACGACGTTGAATAACAAGCAGAAGCTAAACTAAGTTTAGTAAGCAGATTCGGCGTATATAAAATCAGCTTTACATACAATGCAATGAAGCTAAATGCCTCCACGGTTTTCGCCAGCGCACTATTCGAGTGTGTGAAATCGTCCGTGGTGAAAGCAACGGCCACAATCCAAAGATATGAAAAAACGAGGTTGAAAATTAACAGGTAATCTGGGTAGGCGCCGATAAAAAACGCAAGAAGGAAGAATACAACTGTAAGCACGGACTATCGTGAGAACGTCAGTGATGTACTGTTACGGTGGGTAAAGTAGCAACGCGATCGATGTTAACATACAATAACTTCCTCATAGATGATGTGACTGCCTTGGTTGTTGTTGACCGAAATGAAATACGAGAGGATTCCCATCACAATAACGGCAGAGATCCAGATCAGCATATTGCTGAAAAAGAGGAGAGGCGTAAGCCCGTATCGTCCCCGCCTAGCCAATTCCATAATTTTGAAGGTAAATTGAGTGGTATGTCTGAAAGATAGATTTTATTTTGAAAAGAACAGCAAGAAGCCTAGGAATAGCAGCGCTGCAATCTTCCAATGGTGCTGAATCACAGAAAGTAAGTGGAGGTGTGCTGAAGAGGAAGTGATACTTATATGCGGAAGGCCAGATGTTTAAACAGGAAAACTTGGAAAGCTCTGAAAACATCCAACATTATGTGCTCAAATCGATGGGGCTTTCACATCGGAAATCTGGCATGATAGGCCTATATCAAACGATTCGGTGGTCGCGTGATGAAAGCAAGCAGTTTCAAATGGCTGCAGCCGTCACTTGCAGCTTTGTTCCGATGACGGCATATCCAAGAGTACTGCAGATCTCAGCGCCTGATCTTGGGCACCTTTCAAAGTCGACGAATGAGGCTGAACGCAGACGCCCAAAGACGTCATGATAGTCACACATCACTTCATTTAACACACCTACCCAGTCATCTGAGCATGACTCTCCCAATCCGCTTGCAATCTCTGGTGTCATTCAATGATCCCGAACGGCGATTACCGATTGCCACTCTGCAGTCTCTGCCAAGTCGTGTCAATTCAACCACGTCGCAACTCAGAAAATTATTTGTCGCATCTCCCAGACTCCCGCGACGGCTTGTGCAGCACCATCATCTTCAGTCGGCATTGAGGCGTATGGTCATCCTCGATTACATTTTAGGTTAGTCAAGATGCACATCCCACTTCCCATCACCAGTACTACCACGATTTTAGTGTTTGAGAGGAGGGCCGGGAATCAAAATCTAATTCTCGAGACTCGGATTTTGGATATTTACTGTAGTGCCAGGATTTCGGATTTGAGGGGAAAAACATTAATTTAATTCCATGCATATTCAGCCACCCACACCCCCCAAACAGCTCTCTTTATCCTATGTCTCTTTTTATCTTGTTAATATACATCACGAGGTACATGCGAGGTCATTAGGGAGCCAATATCTGCCAGCTGTATCAAGTTCAAATTCAATGCAGTAAGAGATGTATAATATACTCTGAAAGCGGTTGAGAATTTCCCAGAGGTGAGCGCTTTAAGTGCTCAAGAATACCGCCAAATACTTGTGGTCAACCGAGTTAACATACCTAAGCTTACGCGGCGAATAACAGGGCCGCAGGTCTGAAGGACATCCGTCCAGCCGGGGGATAGAGGACGAGTTATAATGGGTCGCATCAACTGAGTGAGCCTCGCGTTCCGCCAAACGCCGTATGGTGACAGCGGAAGCTGTGCACCGAGCCTCTATATTTTTCTACATCGTGAGACACAACATCCACGGCAGGTAAGCCTTGACGGTCAGGCTCTCGGGGCTTCGTCTTCGTTAACAAAGAACCTGCTAGAAGTCGGCGCTTCCTAATAATGGATGACTCTATGCAGGCTCGCCAAAAATTCCCGAGGCATCGATTCCGCTATCGATGCCATCGCAAAAGAGGAGTAGTTTTTGGAAGATTGGTTGGCCAGACTTGTTTTGCGAGGTTCTCTGCAAAACATATGGTGAAAATGCCTTTTGAGCCATGCCTCCTTATCCCCCTATCGGAACTCCAAGGGTATGTTGGCTTACCACTCATCAGACTCCACGCCCCAATAGCAGGGGAAAATGGTCCTTAATGTCGCTAGAAGTACCGAAGAGTCGCCCGAGGGTTCTGTTCCATTAAAAGTACCATAGTTCTTCGCGCACACGGCACTAGATCTAGCGGCCTCGTGAGCCTGCTCGATTTCCATCCATCCCTTTCGCATATCACACTGACTTTTGCCCGAAGCGGTGATGGCCCTGTTTAATATTGAAGCATCGGCTCGAGGTGACTGCTGTTCAGTTGAATGTTCACCTGGAAGTTCTTCAAGCAGCCTTTTCAGCGTGTCGGAGCCCGGTTGAGACGTACGGAGGAAAGTATCTTCAAGTATTGACTTCGTCGCCATGGCCACACCAAGATCATAATTAGTAACAGGTGCAACCATACTGGCGTTCCGTGAAATGAATGCAGTGACAAGATCTAGCCATATTGTATTCTGGGGCGTACGCCTGGCTAGATGGGATATCACTTTTGTCCATGGTGAGACACCACGATAGGTTTCGTTTGGTGATGCGCCGTGCTTGAGCAGTATCTTGCACATCCGGAATCGGATGTTGCTGGAGGGGTCATCAAGCAGCGATGAGACAGCGAAGCCAAGCAGAGGCCGCCCTTTCTTTCTCGAAGTAAGACTCGGATCCTGCAGGAGGGTTGATTCAACGTAGTTGACGATATCCTGTTCAATGCAAAATGACAGGAAAGTATCATTTTCCCGCCCCGAAAAATCGATGCCGTTCCCATGAAGCACTCTCTCCGTGCTCCAGTGGAGATCTGAACCATCGTATTTCTTCTGATGATTTGCCATAATTGAATCCAGCTGTTCAAGGAGTAAGCGAAGGTGATCGATGCAATTGTCCTCTGTCATGGAAGCATAAATCATCGAAAGTTGTACTGATTGCCACACGCCTAGTGGTGGACTTTGTTGTGATGTTTGGCAGAGTGAGCTGGAGGTAAAAGATGTACGACTGGATCAGGCTAAGGGGGGGCGAAAACTTTTCGTCTTCGATGCAGTCTCGGATCATGATGCGAACTTGGGGACGCTCGAGGAAGTCCCGAAACTACGGGTTGATTTAAGGACGCTACGGCAACTATTATTTTTTCGCAATCGCAAAATGAGAATTATGAATCGAGATTTTTTTAATGGCCACATTTTATATGGAAAACACACCTAATAATAGCCAAATGCGCAATTCCCATGCATCATAATCGAATACGCCCAGTACTATTGCTCTGTTCTCGCTTTTTTGAACTGCCCCCGATTACCCCTACGTATTAATAGCCTATTCCCCGGCCTATAATCACCATCCCCTGGTAATTCCTTCCCTCTATCGTTAAGATCTGATCTATTATCGTCATCATCGCTTGATATAGTCACTTCCACTTGTCGCTTCCTCTTTAATATAGACTTCAGAGGAGGTTTAGTAGGTGGAGCGGGAGCGGGAGCGAAGGCTAGTAAAAACGTTAGATCTACTAGTATATCTAAATCTATTAAAACTTACTAGCTATAGGAGCAGGAGCAGGATCAGGAGTAGGATCAGGAGCAGGAGAAACCGTAGTTCTAGCTTCTAGTGTAGGCATATCGTCGTCTGAATTAAAATCGTCAGAATTCAGGTCGTCACCTGACTCATTCTTTGAAGGAGTAATCTTCTCCCATAGGCTTTCGATCTATTAATTAAGAGTCGAAGCAGGTAAAGAAGATGCCGTAGATGTAACTATAGATATAGATACTATATTAGGGGTAGTATCGGGAGAGTCTCCTAATAGGGGGCTAAAATCTAGGAGGTAAGGCATCTCTCTATCCCTTCTTTCACGCTCATCCTGAATCTCGTCGTCTCTTTCCTGAATTGTATTAATATCTTAATCAAATATAAGATAAATATGCTTTAGCGTGCTCTTATTTGATTAGTTAAAGTGAGATAATAAGCTATTAATATCCTTTTCAGCTTCAAATATCTGGCTAGTCACATAGTCGATTCTCTTGTTTTTATCTCTTAGCCAAACCTATTTAATTATATTAGTACTAATTTTATCAGGATACTAGTAAACAATAGCTTACTTTACTTGCAAAAGAGACCATATTTGAGCGTTCTGGGATCGTAATCCATTGATTAAGCTCCTAGCCCTCAAGTGACGAAATTAACGATAAAAAAGCCCTGGCTAAATATATAGCGAAATCCTTATATGACAGTTTTTGACTAGAATATTAAACCATATTAGTAAAGAGGTGTTTCTATAAGTAAGCTTTATATACGTATTAATCTGTTCCACTATCCATAGCCCAAATTGAATATTCTGAGCCTCCCGGTATTCTTCTAAGCTAAGGAACTTCTTTACAGTTAAAGCAGGTATACTCCTCCCGGTAAAGCTACTCTCTAGCTCTTCTATTTCATACGTAGCGTTCTAGGTGAAATATCGACGTCAAAATCAAGCTTTAGCCTCCTTGCAATCTCATCATGTAATAGTTGCTGCTCAATTAAACAAAGAATATGGGCTTGATAGTGGATAATATTAATTTTTGAACGACCTATTATAATGAGATTAATAGTAATAGAAATAATAACGTAGGAACAAAAGTATAAACGAAGTGTGCCAGATGGCTAGGAGGTCAGGGGGCATATCACGTGCATTTTATTGATTTTTCCTACCCTATTGCATTCTGTTAGTACAACCGGTTTCCCGAAGGTCATGTGATTTACGTCACATGATTTCCTACATGTAGGACATAGGACATGGGACATGGGACATGTAGGAAACGGGATATGCCGGACACTAGCACTAATTAGTCTTAGCGTATTTAGGGTTCACATATTAGAACCTCGATACTATGATCCCTACTTACTAGAATATAATAACTTCACTAACCTATATAATTAGCATTCTACGCCTACGTGACGGTACTACGCGTTACTAGTGAACTAATACTAATTAGTTTATACATATAGATTAGGAAGGATTAAGCTATACTTACTCAAGATTTGGTTCCTTAGGGGCAAAGCTATCATTTAAGTCGAAGAGGGGAAATACTATTAACTACTTTACCTATAATTCGGCTCTATAGGGAGGAAAGATACTATTTCTTACTAATTAACGAATAGTTAGCTATTTAACTATTTTTCGACCTTCTTTTACGTTAAAATCAACTTTCTATAATTACCTAAACTCCTAGAAACTCTGATTTTCAGAACCTCTTTTCCGGAAATCGAGATATTTCGCCCCTAAATTTCTTAATTTCTAGTAATTACCTCCTATAACTACCTTTATAAACTACTTAAACTACCCTCTTTACGAATTACCTCTTTACGAATTACTATACTTCGGACTAGGTATGAGCCTAGGGAACCACTACTAGTATAGCAGACGATATCCTCTCTAGATTTATCGAATTAAACCCCGCTCCCTCCTCTATATCTAATAATAGTTAAGATAACTATAGAGAGCTAGTACGGAAATAGAGACCCAGAATCGTCGTAGCTAAGGCTATAGATAAAGACCTTACTAAATTCGTGAATACTAAGCTATATCTCTATTACCTCTATAAGATAGTTAATAATAACTTATAAGAGCTATTTAGATATAACTTTAAGGACTTCACCTCCTAAGCTAACTTTAATAAACTCGACTTTATAGAACTTTAATATCTATATAAAGTCCTTTAATACGGCAGAGTATACGTTTAATAGAATAAGAGCTCTAACTTAATAGCTTATACCTTATTAGCTATTATAAGAGAGAAGAAACTATATATAGATATAAGAGGATATACTTAAGGTAGAAGTAAATCTCGTAAAAGGACTAATTTAATTAGCCTTTATTACTCTTATAGAGAATAAGCGCCTATAACCTCGACTTACTATACCTCTTTTATTACCTCCTATAATTTCACCTCCTATAATTCTACCTCCTCCTCCTCCTCTATTACCCCTACTACTATAGTATCCTATACCTCTACTAGATCATATAAGTATAGTACCTATAAACGCCCCTAGAGTAGTAAATATAAGTATACTACTATTCCTACTAGTAAACGTACTAGTATTTCTACTACTACCCCTACTACCTCTACTAGACTCGAATATTACCTAATTAGGTTTAGCTACTAGACTTGTCGCAGAAGTAGCTAAGATCTATATAGAGGAATAGAAGTATAATAGTTCTAATAATAGCTTTAACTATAAACTCGTTATCTTCCACGATATCTATTAATATATAAAACTCTTACTCGGAGTATATATAAGAGCTTTTCCTACTATACTAAAGGGACTAGCCTAAGACTACTTCTATAGTAACCTATTATCCTATTACTTATTTAATAACGCTTATATAAGTATTTATAACTTCTTTAAAGGGCCTAGATATTACTATACGAACCTAGATAAATAGAATACTATTAATCTAATTACTACGACTACTAAATACCCTAAAAAGAACACGTTTAAGGCTATTTAGATACTAATTAACGAGCTTTATTAACTATAATATAGCCTTACACCCGCCTTATAAAGCACTGAATTCCTATATAATAAGGTTATTACTACTTACTAAGGTGTTTGAGCCTATAGATATACTATATTAGACCCCCCTCTAGATCTCGCTTAGCTTATTAATAAGCTCTAGTTATTAATTACTATATATAAGAGAGAATAGTAGACTAATTCTAGTACCTTCTTTACTAATTAATAATACTACTCAAATAACTAGAACTACTAGTTTAGTGATTATTAATCCTTAAGCCGAAACTACAGAAATTAAGATAGCTACTCGAATAGCTACAAGCCTCGTAACTACGACTATAATCGTAATCGCGATAATTATTCGGATACTACGAAGTCGTGCTTTATATATAAGAAGCTAGACTACTACTCCTAGAAGCACTCACTAGAGGAATAAGAGGCTAAGAAGGCCCGATTTAGAGCTAGAAACCTTAGTCGATTTAGTAGTAAGGCACGAACCTCCTAAACCTTTAATAAATGCTTTAATAACGCCTATTTATAATATATAGCCGAAATCGAGGGAGAACTTGAGAGTAGTAAAGACGAATTAGGTGACACTTTTGAGACTCTCTTAGTAGATATAGATAATAAAGATAAAGAGGATACTACTAATTCCTACTTTACTTCTATCGAGAACCTCTTTATTACTTTAGATATATAAGCCCCTAATATACGAACTCCTAAACTACTAATAATTACAGCAAATAGCCTTATAAATAACCTTATAAAGCTCTTATTTATATACTAACTAATAAGCGAAAATCACGCCCTAGAGCTAGACTTAGAACCTAATAGAATACCTATAGAAGACGTCTAAACCTTTATAGTAAGAGGTATATTAAGATATAATACTTAATACTTTTATAGAGTTATAATCGATACTAGAGTAGCTAAGTTTTTAACTACTAGTCTCGATTAGTTTAAGGCTCTATAGTATACTAACGATAGCCTTATTCTCGACGAGAGTACTAAGGGTTAAGTTATAGTTAATTCGGTATTAGATCCTCTTCTTCTATTAGATCTATAGTAATAGAAATACTAATTAGGTAAGTATAATTCTATATTATACTTATAAAGACTCTATTTCTCCTTAGCTTAGTTAATATAGATAAGTTACGAGTCTACTTTAATAACCTCACTAATTATATTATTACTCTTACTAGATATTATATACTTATTATATAACGTTTTAGTTACTATTTTCTACTTTGGAATACTATATTATAAAGCTTTATTTCTGAGTCCTTTACCTATAATCCCTACTTTCTTATAAAGGTTAAATTACGACGATTATACTATTAATTCAGTTATCTATTAGTTAATAAGCTCCGGAATATCCTAGAATAAGCTAGCTAAGACATTAATATAAAAGCCCTAGAATACCTCACGAAGTACTATAAATACTATTAAAAGAATAGAGTATCCCCTAGATAATTTAGATTTAACTTAAGAGATAATATGAGCTTTAATTTCTTAATTATTATTAATATCTTCTATATCTCTAAGAAACCTGTACTTTATATAATCGATAAAGGTACTAAATACCACAGGGGCTATTAGCTCTAGAATATTAGTACTATATATACCTAGGACGCCCTAAAGCTATATTAGATTAATACTTATTTAGGCCCTCTTAATTAGATTATTATAGATACTAGAAAGTAGTTTATGAGTAAGGAGTTCGCTTAACTTATGAATACTATAGGAACTAAGGTGAAAATCGTCCTTATAGAAGTATACTACTCTATAGGAATCGTCGAGTGCTACTATAGCTTAATTCGATATGCTTACCTAATTATTATAGCTAAAGTCAAGGGAATTACGAAGGAAATAGTACTATAGATAGCCTTTAAGGCTCTAAATAATACCGTAGGTATTAGTAGTATAATTCCTATACTCCTAGTTTATAGTATACTACCTCGATTAACTAAATACGACTTATTATTACCTTTAGTCTCTTAGTAATTAGTGGCCCTTAAGAAGGCGATAATAGAGATTTAGAACCTATGAGCTAAGCGTTAAGTCAAAGATACTCTAAATATATGAAATAGACCCTCTATAACTAATATCTATAACCTTATACTAAATTCGAATATTCTAATATAGTGTGAGGGGAATACTAGCTAGAAGGGTAATTAAGAGGGACTATATAAGCTCGTAGTTATAGATAGAGAGTCGTGTATACTAGCTTTATTACATAGTAATACTACCTTTTAATCGACCTCTATAAAGCTATTCTATAAAGGGGATATAAAGATAATACATGTAAAGATCATAGAGTAGGGAGTAGTATTTCTTATAGAAAAGAGTTAATTTAAAGCTAGCTAGAAAAGACTATAGTGAAGCGTGAGATCTCTAGGAATAAGTCCCTTAGATCCTAACTAAGCGAACCGATTATACTAGACTATATATAGAGATCCTAGGCCTATAGCTATATAATAAAAGATTAATAATAAACTTAAACGTGATCCTAAACTCTATAGCCCTGAACTCTATAATAAAGACGAAGGTAATATAGATATAATTCCTTTCACTATTCTACTAAAGTATAATAGAGGATAACCCTATAAGTACCCTAATATAACGGTATTCCTATAAGATAACGACGATGACTTATATAATAATTCCTGTTAAGCTAAAGTCGCTAGCCTCTTAGAAAAGGGCGTATTTGAGGTTAGTTCTAGATCTTAGGTACTAGAAGGAGTATATATCTTTAATTCCTGCTTTGTTAACGAGATTAAGAATAAGGGCACGGAAAAGGAGTATAAGAAGTCGAGACTAGTCGTTTAAGCCTATAATAATAGTGAGAAATATATAGTATTAACGTAATTACTAATAATTTAATATATTAGCTAGAGAGTTATCCTCTATATTATTACTATAACTATAGATACCTTAGGACTATATTTGCGGGATATATCATAAGCTTATATCTAATTATCGACTCTACTAAATCGCGATTTCTATATTAACTTACCTCCTAAGCTTATGAGAGAGTTAGATCTAGAGGACGATTTAGTATTAAAAGTCGTAAAACTACTCTATAGAGTACTAGAAGCTAGAAACTACTAGTTTAAGACCTATTACTCTCACTATACGAATGAGCTAACTATAAAGTAATTAATATATGACCCCTACCTCCTCTATAGTAATCGTCCCTTTAGAATCATTGGCCTTTAGACTAATAATACTCTATTCCTTAGAGACGACGACTTCGCTAAGGTAGAGTATCTAAAGCTCCTAGAGGCTAAATTCCTAGCTAAGGAGCGCGAATGTCTTATAACTAACTATAACCTCAAGTTTAATAGAGGTATTATTTATACTAATTCCACTAGTATTACCCTTATATAAGAACACTAGTATAGTAACCTCTACCTAGTAATAGCTAAGAATATGACTACGACAAGTAGTAGAGGTATTATATATCGAAACCTTATAATTAAGGAATAATATATTACCTAATGAGCTCGGGGAGCGTATATCGTATTAACTTATTAACTAGAGGCTTTATATAACTACTTAGTAGTTACTTAAGTTATTGAATCTATAGAAACTAATATTAAAGCCCTTAATAAGCGTATTTAATAGTAAATCGAAAATGTCGCTAGAGGACTATGTTTTATTAAGCTAGATAAAGAGTCCCTATACCTAATCGTCTTTATAGACGCTTCCTTTATAGGTAATCGAGACTTCTCCTCTTAGATTAGATATGTTCTAGTCCTAGTAAATAGCTCTAGATACACTAATATTATCTACTAGTCGTCTACGAAGTATAAGAGAGTTACTAGAAGCGTTCTAGCCTCTGAACTATATAGTATAGCTCACGGTTTCGATATAAGTAATTTAGTTAAGACTATGATTAATAGAATACTCGAAATAGAAGTCCTATTAGTCGTCTATATAGATTCGAAGTCCCTCTACGAATACCTAGTTAAGCTAGGAACTATACGAGAAAAGCGACTTATAATCGATATAATATACCTCCGCTAGGCTTACGAATAACGAGAGATCATAGAAGTTAAGTGAATTAAGGGAGAATCGAATCCTACCGACTTAATAACGAAATCGAAGCCCTCGAATACCCTTAAGCGTTTAATTAATATGAATACTATATAGTTAGACGTTAAGGAATAAGTTAAACGCGAATAGGGACATATGGAATAGATATATAGAATAGGAGGAACGGGCATATAGAGGGATATAGGCGTATAGGAGGGCACACTGAGTACTTAGGGATAATCTAGCACTAGGCCGGATTAGGAAATCTGCATGCGAATAGGGGACACTGTTTTTCGTGCGTTTTTAGCACTTTTGCGTCGGTTTTCGCGTTTTTCAGGTGGTTACTAGTATTAGTATAACCGGTTTCCCGAAGGTCATGTGATTTACGTCACATGATTTCCTACATGTAGGACATGGGACATGGGACATGGGACATACTATCCCCCCCTTGAATACTTACAGTGGGCCCTTTAGTAACGCCACCCTGAAACCTCGCTTATAATCACCAACTAGGAAATATCAGATGCTTTTCAGAATCGCTATTGGCTATAACCCTTGAGATGGCCAGTGCTTGGGTGGTGTTATCCTTGGGCCCACTGTAAGTATTCAAGGGAGGGGATAGTAGGACATAGGACATGCAGGAAACGGGACATGCCGGACACTAGCACTAATTAGTCTTAGCGTATTTAGGGATCGCATATCAGAACCTCGATACTACGATCCCTACTTACTAGAATACAACAACTTCACCAACCTACGCAATTAGCATTCCACGCCTACGTGACGGTGCTACGCGTTACTAGTGAACCGACACATTCCTACCATAGAATGCGATAAAAAACCATATAGATCGACTGTTTTAATTATATTCTACCGTAGGTATTAGCTATATTATTAATAATAGCATATTTTTTGAAAATCGTCGATTTGATTTTCTCAAAAAATAATAGTTGCCGTAGCGTCCTTAAAGGAGCCCGTACGAAACGTCCTGTGAATATATGAAACTGAGTGGTTCGCGGACGGTTTCCAATGATCTCCGCCCGCTAACTTCGAGCAGTCCCATGCACCTTGACTTCAGTCGATTTTCTGTGTGTCGACATAGAGACGTTAATAAATCGTCTTTTGAATCCATCGCGTTATGTTGGCTTAATAATTTGAGGTTTTCCTGTCCGCCAGTGCCAGTGTTGCTAAACTCATCACGCCGCCCGACCACTCGTCGCCCCCTATCTCGATCATCGCCATTCTCTGGCCCTGCCTCGCAGTCCTAAGGATCTCAAAGAACATCGCCGCCTCCTCGAGATAGAATGGCGGGTCAATTGTCTTCAGCATGTGAGAGTATAGCTCCTCAAGCCCACGTGGCAGACGCCGGAGCCTTTTCAAAAGGTCTTCAAAGTCATCATCAAGGTCCAGACCCTTGATGAGTGAGTTCAGTACCAGCTTTACCCAAAGAAACACACCATTTGCCATCTTGACAGCGTCTTCGATCAGCTTTCTTGCATGATCTGGTTGTCGTCCACAAAGGACAGTCCATCTCTCGCTTGCACCAAGGCGGTCCTTGACATAGATCGAGATGTCGCTCCTTGTGAGATCTTGAAGTCGCAAGGTTGGGCACGATCTGAAGACATTCTCAAACTCGAACAAAGGTCGGCTAGATATGCAGATCTCAACATGTTCATGCTTCCCAAGTTTCGTCAGAAACCGGGCCATGGCGGTGTGATCGCCTTCGTACTCGTCCAACCCATCAATGAATAAGCAGAGTCGTCTCTGAGTTGCTGACTCAATCAGTTTTTCGAAAGCGCTCTGCAACGTTGCTACGGTCCATCTGATGTCGGGGACATCTTGCCTGAAAGCTTGTCGCTTATAAACAAGATCATATTCGCGTGGCAGTATCAACTCGATTTGCTGGGGGTATTTCGAGAGATTCTGGTGCAGAATGGAACGGAAAATGCCCAGTAGTGATCGCTGTTCGATTGCTATTCCAGAAGAAGAACGTGAATATGTCGAGGTCATATCCGGTGGCCCAACAACGAAGAAACTTGTATGCTTCCCCACTGTCAAGAATATGTCTCATCAAGGTTGACTTGCCGCTGGCAGCCTTCCCACTGAGCCAGTAAAGACCATTTCCAGACTGAAGCCACTCTGGGAAGTTGCTCCAATGTGCTCCGTGTTGTTGGTCAGCCTTGAATATCCATTCGAACGTCGATCGATGTGCTTCAGCGACTTCTTCGTAGCGCTGGCTGCTGCTGGCAAAATAAAGAGAGTCTAATGCTGACCGCTGAACTGCAACCTCGATCTCCTGGTTAGACGGTATGCGCTCGTTGATTCTGGCAACAACATTGAGCAGTGATGACTCGGTCGTTTTCTGCAGAATATCCACTCGGCTTCTGATTTCTTCCATGAACATGTCCCTGTTCTCAAGAATAGTGTGGATCAGGTCTTGGTTTGACTCCTGAAGTGCCTGAAATCTGTAGTCGGCCAACAGGGAAGATGTGACTTGCACCTTTCTGATGCGCGTGTCAGTTGGTTGATCGTTGCCGTCACCAGTTGTAAGACTAAAACTCACTGCAAGACCGATAAGATATGAAGCTCCAATTGACCCCTCAAATCAGATAGTGTCTTTGAAGCCGTTGCAGCTTCATCCTTCTTCCACAGCGCCTTGAGCGCCTGGCGTAAAGTGTTCAGTCGTTGACGCTTGACTTCTTCGGATTTTTCACCTGGGACGAACTCGTGAGAGGAAAAATCACCAGGGGTCGGCTCAGTCTCAATTTTCTCTTGCTTGGCCCGCACTTTGGTCGAGAGAACGCAAGATATCTTAAGTTGCGCTCACGCATTTCTCAGAAATCCGAATCAGCTCCTCGCCATCCTCACCCGAAGGAAATGATTGAATGTTCTCTTTCGCAAATTTGCTCAAGCCCTCGGCTTGGTGCCTGAGTTGGAGGCAAGTGAGCTCGATATTTGCGTTTTCGGCGCTCAGCCCATTCGTTGACTAGTGGATTTCCCGCACTGTCTTCAGGAGACCGCCGCCAAACTGAATGACACCCAAGATATTCGCTGCCGCCGATATTGAGGCCAGGGGGTCCATCGATTCTGCGTTAGGGTGGACGAACTAAAATTTACCACTTTAAGGAGACGCTCGAAAATCAGAGGAGTTCTTGAAAATCCCCGTCGCACCGCGAGCACAATATTTGTGCTGGTGGTTCACGCCGTCCTTGGTGCATAGCCACCCTGAGGGGCTGAGCTGCATAAAAATGCACCCTCTCTTTCTTTGCCTTTTGAGCAGCCAACCAAGTATCGTTCTTTATCGGGATCGTATTTGGGATCTTTATAATCCTGCCGCTGTGTAGCCGTCACCCAAATACATTTATTTCACATTGGCCGTTCTCGAAAACCTCTTGAGACCGATAATGCTATGTTTTTCAATCCTTCGTCCGCTCATTATAGGCTGGACGGTGCCTTCCACCCATCACTTTCCGCCTCACTACATCACGTCACCACACGCAAGGTTACGCCTCACGATATCCGAACACCCGGTCATTCAAGCCTGTAATTTGCACAGAGAATCTGGCCCTGAACAGGACAAAAGACCGAAGCTGTCAGAATTTGCGGCGGACAGCTCTGGCAACAATAGCCATGATTCAAGCACAACGTCTCCACTCAATTTCTTTGGCCTCTTTTTGTTTATAATTGGCGCTCGCCATCGACGTGAGAGTCGCAGAGACAAGTTTGCATTCGATGGTCATCTGGGGAAAGATCCGAAAGAGAAGAGGGATTGATTCTTCTCTGGAACCTCTCAGCTAACCAATTCAAGGGCACAACCACCCCCTTGTTCAAAAGTTCCTGCAAGCATCACGAAAGAGTACATCCTGCTTCTTGATCGGCAAGTTGTGTGGCAAACCCAAAGTCGAAAGGAGAGGGAAGTGGAGGATACAGCGTAGAATCACGCCAGACAGCACATACAACACGAAACGCTCCCATCCCGAGCAGCATAACCACGTGATTGCTTGCACGTCCTTTCGAGGTTGTACCCGCAGGTCAAGGTCACAACCATCTCTGAGATCTTCAATTCTTTGGTTGCAAAGTGCAGAACTCATAGGTAATTTCTTGCTTCTTCTACTCGCATTACCTTAGACATGAATTTTGACTATCGACACTAGCATCCAACCTCAATCATAGCCTGTCCATGTCAGCATGTCAAATTCCCTCCCTGTTGGTGCATGAACCATTGTCTTACCAGACAAAATCGCCATGTGTATCAAATGGTACACAATTTCATCGGATTCCACAGCTAGAACGAATGAAGGCGCTCCTTTCGTCGGCATTCAATTCATCTACTTCTAGGGCTGGCAGCATATGCTCGTCTGTCCATACCAGCAATTTCCCTTTGGAAGAACTCAGTTTGGAGCTAGGAATGGTTCAATAAATGGGATTTTGAAGAGGAATTAGATGATGGTAGTGCTCAGTCTCTCTACCATGTCGGAGTCTCCAAATCGATGTCCACCCCAGGTCACAGAATTTGTTTCAAAAATTTCAAATTTGCCGCTGGACTACAGTACAAGGTCTTTGTTCTGTCATGTATAGACATGAAATGAAGATTCTCCTCCATCTTGCCAGTAGCACCGCTCGACTCCCAACTTCCCATTGAAAAACTGGTCCGCTTCCGCCCTCCATCTGTGATCCTTTCTATAGTATCCTCACAGCATCCTCTCTAACAGCACCTGACGGTCTGCGTGCAGCCATTTCCAGCCGTCAGTCCCTTGCAGGACTCCTCGTTCGCCTTAGTAGCTGTGTCGTCAAAATCTTCGGTCTGTCCGCTAGAGCAGATGCCCGTCATGCCGCCGCAAAAGAGGTTGTTGCCGATTTTGCACACGGAAAAGTAATTGCCCTGCTCGTAGGTACATGCGGCTAGGCCTGAGGAGGCCATGGCGAGGATGACGGCGGTGGTCAAGAAGGTAGTGAACTGCATGTTGACTTGATCAAGGCTTGATGGTGGTTGAGATGCCGCTTTATTTTTGCAAGAGGCTGGAATTGAAGAGTTATGAGTTATATATCGATGAAAAGAGAGGTTGTTTGGTAATAAATGTGTGGTTGTGGTTGTTTAGCTACCAAACAGGCCATCATCGTGCTATATATACTTATTTATTGTCATAGTTCTTAAATTAAACATGTCTCATTCACCGTCCTACCAAATTTCCACGAGTGTGCGACAAAGCGTGCCAAAGGACCCCTTACTCGTGGAAAGTTCTGATTTCGATTTTGAGTTTGGAATAAATATACATGAAACTGATCTCAGGCTTGGCCGTAATATCAGAACCACCAAAAGTAGGTGGTTCTAAAAATGCTAGCTTTTGCCCTTTTTCTAACTACCTTTATAGCGCTTCATATAACGGCGGAGCTAGAGTAATAGTCGAGGCATAAAGATCTCTATTTCCTGTCTCATAGAATATAAGGCTAAAGAGAAGAGAGCGTGAGAGAGAGGGGAGAAAAGGGGAGAAGTACTAGCTAAAACGACTGAAACACTGGCTTGACTAGTGAAACCAGTCAAGTGACAGCTAACTCCGTGACCCTAGCCCGCGCCGTCACACTTTATAAGGCATAAATAATATTTTAATTATTATATAAATATCACGTTTCTCACATAATTTTTATTGTGAATTCTTTCTTAGGAGGAAAGCTGTAGTAAAGTAATTAATTAATTACTTTCGCCTTAGGGGAGGATTGAATATTGGGCTATAATACCCTATAATTATAGAGAGTAATCACTAAAGAAAAGTAAGCCCTTAAGATTTAAGACCACCGGAGATTACTTTGAAACCTCCGTAATTACAATGATTATTAAAAGCCGGCTTCTACTACCGAGTATTGAAAACGCTAGTATTTGGTTGTTGGCGAACGCCAGCAATCAAAAGACGTGCGTTCTACGAAACGGGTCCTAATACCATCCAGTATCGATACCTTATCGATGCCAAAAGTATTATGGCCAAGCCTAACTGGGCTCCGAACATAACAAGGCGTTTCATGTCAGCCAAATATCTTGGCCCAAGCTTACTAGCGAAGGGATACCCTTCCGTCTAGTCCATCAGCTCGTAAATATTCAATGTGCGGACTCCGTTAAATGCCACTTCATTTACCAGGTACTATTATCTCGCTGTCGAATCCGAAGAGCCCGTAGGCCCGAAAGAAAGTAGGTTTTGAAGAGTACCAAAGAAAAAGCCGTCAATAGGCATAGAATACTTTGCAGTCCTGCACTGATGACCATGGTTCGAGCACAGCGTCATCGTTCTAGTTCCTTGCCTTCTTGTTCGTGGGGTGCACACCGTCAACTCGAAGGTCTAAAAGACGCATCTTCACTAGATAGTAATAGGGAAGTGGATTTGGAAGTAGCAATGAATTAACAATCCTCGAAATATATCGCGAAGGAATCACGAAACAGCGCACAGTCCAACGCCTTGTCTCCAGATTCCCCAGATTGCTGCCCCTTGAAAGTCCCGGCAACTCAGCGGCAATGGTAGGATCAACTGTCCATATTTGTCAGCTATATTTTTCAAGGTAACGTAGGGCCCTAAGAAGTGAACATACCGTCGTATGCAAGCATGGAATATATCAGAATTTGCCACATGGGCGAGCTCAGTGACACAACCCCCAAGCAGATTGCCAGAACAGCCACCGATTTTTTCTGAAGATGCTGAGATCATGAGATGCCGTAAGCCTTCAAACGTTCAGCTCTGGCCACTCCAATTTCATGCGGCACATAATCGACCTCCAGTTCCTTTCCCTCCTTGATGTCCCGCACACTGGTGAACACCAGCTTCTCGGTCGTATTGTTCCACGCTCTGGTCAGATTGGGCTTGTTGGAGTGGTTGAATAGCGAGCCCGTGAGGAGGAGCACGCCAATAAAGCCACAAGAAGCGATTGTGCCAAAGCAATTAGTATCCAAAACTCCTGACAGAAGATCCATGAGGCGGTGGAGAGGGATATCCAGATCTGCTGAAAAGCGTTTGAGGCCTGGCTTCGCATTGTGCAGAAGCAGGATAGCCTCCAAAGCTTTCTGAGGCAGAGTCAAGAAGAGGAGATTGCTAGTACATTCAGGAGGTAGCACAAGAACGGGCGTATCTTGCAAGACGACTTCCCCAGCTGTGATGTCTCGACTCGCAACGACGCCACGTCCCTTTCCGGCAACAGAAACGATTTCGTATGGAGCGCCGATGGGAGTTCGCATGAACTCACTAGGACTAACGGATCCTTCGTAGAAGTTCTCCCAGGTGCGATGGACACTGCGAAGGACTGCTGCCATGGCTTGGGGTGGATGACGAGTGGTAAGATCGACCATTGCGAGATCTCCCATGACTCTGCTGCGGAGCTCAGAGGGCTTCGGTCGCTTTTTGTAGACTTCAAGTTCCGGGATATGCATAGGGGGCGGCTCGGTGAAGCTTTGCTGAAGTAGTTCTGCTTTATCGCGAGAGAGCTCGTACGGCTCTAACTTAGAGTAGGCAGGCATTGCGAGAGATGCTTACTGCTGCGGTGGACTGTTGTGAAAGTACAGGGTATTCCTGGAAGACGATTTTTGATAAAGGTGAGGGGACGGAATCTGGATTATTTCTTTCTGCGCGAGCGTTGTCCGAGGAGTTGCAAGCAGCTTGAAAGTTGGAGAGGAGGTCGAGAATATTGGGCCGCTTGTAAAGCTGAGATCCGGGGTTGTTCTGCGTCTGGGATCTCTTGAAATTTTGAGATCGGAGGAGCAGTTCTCGAGCGGTATGACTTCAGTACTAACTACCCAAATGATTGATAGTTGAGGTGAATATGAAGAAATTTGAAGGGAGCGGTGAGCCAAACGGGTACCCCTCATATGCTCGAGCGGCCGCTCGCGGTATGCTCAATGGCTGTTTCATGTTGTTGTTTCAGGGGGAAGCAGCTTTCCAGGAGTATATTTTGAAATTAATAGATGCAACGCAGCAGCAAGTTTCATTGAATATGAGAAAAGAAAAAGGCCAATGCCGAGCGCCACATAACATTGGCCGCTATCAGCCACGAGCGCAAAATGTTCAATACTATGCTTCTTTGCTCTATGTTCAAAGCCGCACACTTCTAGTCTGTATAGAAAGAGAGACTATATTACAGTAGCATGATCTCTAACAGAGAACGAACACCAATCGGAAAGTAGCAGTGTTGACATGCGACGCTCTTTTGCTCGCTTGGCGAGATCGCTTAACTTATATAATTCCTTGACAAGGAGAGCATCGATTCGAAGCTGCGCAGCACTGAAAAAATCAAGTACCCAAGCGGGCTTTCCTTTCTATCATTTGCTGACGGGACCAAAGAAGATGACCTATTACACAGAGAACCATATCCCCCCTGGTCCCCCCATCTGGTGGAACAATACCGCCACTAAAATGATCGCGTATCGTAGTCGCATTAACTCCTACTGTAATTCTGCGGACCGAAAGTTGTACAATCATACCGGGGCCGCGCGAGAGAACCCGTTAAGTGGGGTATAAAAACTCGTGGTATGATCGCTATAATTTAGCGATATGAGTACTATGGCTTAGCGGTGTAAGCGCTGTAGATCAGCGATATAAGCGCTATAAGTTAGCGATACGCGTACTATAACTATAGAAGGGACACTTATACGTTTGCCCTAGCCAGGCTCTGTAACTTATAAGAACATTAAGGGAGTGGGAATTTATTAGTATAGAAATGCAAGCAAAATTAAAGTGTACTGTAGGTAAATGCGATGGCGATACACGATCATTTTGGTGGTGGTGTGAGTTTTGATGGAGGTGTGGTTCTTAGTCAGCCCTGCTTCCACAGCTCTGTGTATACACCATGCCTTCCAAGACATGCCCAAGCCAACGATCCTCCACATTGGGAATCCATCAAATACAACCAGAAATTTTACGAGGGAGAGTTCCTCTCCGGATTCGATGTCATCGAAAGCGAGGAGAAGGATCGGGTCTCCGTCATTAATGCCCTGAAAACTAAGAAGTAATGAATTCCCGCCAATCTACTCCCTGGGCTAACAATACCCCAGATATGGCGATTTCTCAGCCATCTACGGTCCACACTTCCAAACCGGAGGAGAAATGGGACAATGGGATGCCGAACTAATTCCCCTCCCACCATCCGTTCGAATCTTCGCCAGTGCTGGCGCAGGCTTCAACTGGGCAGACACCGACCTCCTCGGCCAGCACAAGATCTGGTACGCCAATGGCGCAGGTGCATCCGACGAAGCAGTCTCCGATACAGCATTCTACATGATCGTCTCCGTCTTCTGCAGCTTCACACGTTCGCAACTTCCTACTCGAACCACGGTACTCGAGATCTTCAACGTCACCCACAAGCTAATAGCTTCGATAAGCCATAATCCGAGGGGGTATATTTTGGGTTATTGGATTGGGGGGTATTAGTAAGAAGTTGGCGTATAAGGCGAGGATGGCGCTGGGAATGGAGATACATTGTTTTGATGTGGTGAGGGCGAGTGTGGATGAGGAGCACAGGCTTGGTGCTACGTTTCATGCGTCGCTGGATAAGCTGCTGAAGGTCCCGGAGTGCATATCCATCCATACACCTCTGAATGCACATCCACAAGATCTGATAGATGCAAGAGCTCTTGCATTGATGAAGCCCGGATCTAGGGTAGTCAACACAGCACGCGGACAAGTCGTCAACGAGGATGCTCTTGTCGCTGCGTTGAAGAGCGGGCATATCAGTGCTGCTGGTCTGTATGTATATTACCATGAATTGCAGGTTGCACCAGAGCTTGCGGAGATGGAGAATGTTACGCTGACGGCGCATATTGGGGGAGGTGCGCTAGATACGAGGATCAATTCTGAGCCGAATGCTATGAAGAATATCCTGGCCGTTGTTGGACCAGATGGGGAGTTCATCGGTGAGCGGTTGACGCCTGTCAATGCGAAAGCGTTTAATGCTCCTTAACTCAATACGAACCTCCTTCTTGCTATCACCAGTTGTCATGATTTTCATTTCTTATTGTCTAGAAGATGTCTTGCACGACAGCCAAGGTGGTGTTGTCCGCTTCGTGAGCTTCGTACGGCTCCATCCCAATGTGTTGCGGGACCTCCGCACTTCTCTCCGTACCACGTGTCACTCCGCAAAGTGTGGGATGGTATCTGGGGCATAGCTCTGGGACTTGAATGTCATAGTCCCAAGATATATCTAGTCTTTTTTCAATGACCTCTCAAAGTCACTACTATCACCTTCGTACTGCTGAAATCGAAACGACAATATGGATCGCATCGATACCGCAAAACAGGATGTGGATGCAGTGGAGAAGATTATCCCGCCGTTAGAATACCTCCTACTTCTAGAGGTGCTCCAGCATCTGAACGAAGACAACATCTCAAAACTCAACAAGAATTTAGTGAGAGATTGGACAGCACATTGATACCAGTTGTACTTCTGCTATTTCTGCTGAACATTCTGAATCGGAATAATATTGCCAATGCGAAGATTGCTGGGTTGCCAGATGCATTAGGGATCTCGAATTCTCAGTACTGTACAATACTTGCTGATAATCTTTTATGTCGGATGTAAGTGGATGTGCCATCTTTACATCGGATCCTTACCGATGTGTTTTCTAAGATGTCATTACACAATTGCCGTCCAATCTCATCATTCGCAAAGTGCGGCCCTCGATTTACATATGCTGCGTTACTTCAGCATGGGGCATTGTGTTTATGTCACAAGCTTTCACTCGGAACGTTGCTGGGCTGTTTGCGTCACGATTCATACTTGGAGTGGTTTAAGGTATGGACTCTTGCTTACCCTAAACTGCAATCTTTGCTGACGGGATAGTCCCGTTTCTCCCTGCTGTCTTTTTCCTGATGTGTTGTTGGTAAGATCTCACAAGGCTTGCTATATAGAAAAGGACAGTGCCAGAGGCCTTGACAGTTGGGAAATAGGGCACATACTGGAGTTTCTGGATTCTCATTGAGGGGGTGTTAGCGTCGAACGATTAGTCATGTCCTTATGAGGCTGGGAATCAGATGGTGGAGATGATGTTTGTGGACTCAATAACCAGCAACGCACGGCAAGACCCGGGGAGAGGCGCTCTGCAGGTAATGAACCATGCTTCGGGTCTGGAGCGACCTCATTTCACTGCCGGCTGTCAGATTCTAATCTGGACATCGCCCGATGGCGACATGAGTCGTCTCGATACCGCTCCCGCAGCAGAAAATCTTTGGTTTCAACTATATCTATTCTTGTGGAGGGGTGTTCAAGGAGTGGTCCAAGCGAATCCAAGCCAGCAATCATGATTGGTTGCTCCCCTGTTTCTTTGTTGGAATTCCACTGCGGCCTGTCGGCTATTCGGAAAACTTCCAACATTTCTCATGCGGCCACCTTCCGGTGGAACGAATGAATGCTCTCGATGCAGTCTCCAAACCCAACACGGTTTCTCATGATTGTTGTGGCTTCGGATTGGAGGTGTTCCAAAGCTAGGCGTTAGTGTCTCGGGATGATCCCAGCAAACACGAGGCATCCCGTCTGGCCCGCCAGATTTCCCCTCCAAATTGCTTCTGTGAGGCAACCTTTTAATCCTTGAAAAACGAATGCTATGGCGTCTGTCAGCCGGGTTTTTTTTAATAAAAAAAATATATTAAAAAAACCTTAACAACATCTCCAGTCATCGCAAACGTTTCTTGGTCTGCGCTGAGAACCTGCATATATTCAACGCAGAGCTAGCACATTGTGGCTGCGCGCCCTCCAACCCCAGATGGACGAGATGAAAGTGAAACAGGGGGAGGACTACAGATCTCATTCCCCGGATTGCCACGATGATGTTTAGTTGACAATAATGCAGAATCAAGATGCTTGCCAAGGACCAAGGTCGACATGTGCGGCTACACCGCCAAGACACTATTGGTAAAGATTGGGTGCGGCACGGCTCCTTTCGCCCAATGGTTGATATTCAAAGCTCTCTAGTGGGTTCACGGTCCCTCCGCATTTGCATGAAGAGATCTCTGGTAGTCTCGGTCTCGGGACCACGCTCGCAGTATAAGGTTGGGTCGAAGTACAGCTCCCGCGCTCCAACTGTCCTTGTGCATGCATAGTGATCATGTCTACACCTACTGTCCCAGTATATTTTGAACAAAGTTGGGCAATACTGAGCAGTATTGGTTTGACCAATGTTTTATTTGGCTTGATGGTCATTGGCATCACCTCCCTCTCACCGGTCTCACTCGTTCCGATTGTCGTTTCAGTTGCTGGTTCGGTGGCAAATGGACTCTGTTACTATGCTTTCTACGCAGACTATCCTAAGACTGGAACTGTTGTTGCTGCGGGGATTGCAGACATGTGCTGGCTGGTATCTGGTATCCTATCCAGGCAACATATTCTCTGCTGATTCAAGATATAGATCCAAGAAGCGGGGCTATCCTTCTACAGTTATCTGATCCTCACGCGAGTCCTCAAAAATCGAAGTCGCGTCATCTTTCTGTGTCTTTTCTGGACAATAATGGCTGTCCTCCTTACTCTCCGCATCTTCATCCTCGCGAGCCGCGCCAAAGATATCCTCGAAGGAAACACCAGCCGCCAAATTACGATTGATCACCTTCACGTTGGCTACTTTAGCTCAATAGCCCTCGTCGAATGTATCAGCGCCTTCTTCCTGTTGAGGAAATTCGCTTCGGCACGCCGGACTTCAATAGAAGCTTCTTCAACCTCAGGACTCTTCAGCTATTTGATGAGGAGCACGGAAATCAGACTTGCGACATTAGCGATCATTGGATTCTCTCGAGCGATAACATATTCGTTCCAAACGACGGCTCAGAGCGCTACCACGCCCGCTTCTCAGCTCGACAGATTCGTTTATACGTTGGAGTGCATGTTTCCAGTAATGTTATTGTATGATATTCTCCCACACTGGCCCTTATGGCAATGCTAACCTTCTCAGCATCGACATCCTAGCCTCAAAGCTCGTCGTCTCAAACCACATCCACGAGAGCTCATCACAAAGTCGCAGCCGCAACCTCAACAATGCTTCGAGTCGCAAACAGAATAATGGTCTCTCCAGTATCTCCATGTACCCAATTTCCCATGTCGAAACTAGAGTCGACGCCCACGGTGGAATGTCCAGCTCGCAGGAGCGGATTTTCCAAAGCACGGTATCACAGGCTGGGACTCATAACAGCAACGAGGAATCACAGGAGTTCCAACAGAAAGATGGTGTGATCACAAAGACGGTGGAGTTTGACTTTCATGATTCTGCAGCTTGATGATTCTAGTAGATATGTTTATTATGAGGCCACGAAACGAAAGAATAGCAAATACGAAGGTTGTAGACACTGGATTGGAGACCTATCTAATGCATTGTTGCCTCTATGGAAATGCCGCTTTCTGTCATCAGGTTCGTCTGTATACCACACAGCGTGAACATTTCCTCCTGTGCTCCGACAGTATTCTATCCCATGACCAAAGTAACCCTAGCGCCATGCCATGCTCAAACTCCACTATCGTGATATCATAACGGCACCCAAGCCCCTCCCTCCACTCATCTCTTCCCACCCCTCCTCGTACTCATCTTCTCGATCTTATCCCTTCCAGGCTGATACGGCGCGGCGACCCCCAAATCATGTTGTCTCCTGACCCCCTCCCCGCCACTAACAAGTTGCCCATCACTGCCAACCTTCATCGGGACCCCCTCACTCGGCCGCTCAACCTGATCTTTATGTATCTTATCTAACGAGTCACCCACAACCGCATACTGATTCCAGTTCACCGGCGGACATCTTACAACATTCTGGGGCGCAGGCAACGTCTCCCATTTCTCTCCCGGGCCCTCCCTCTTCCCTTCTTTCTTAACTTTCTCCCCTTTCCCCTCTTTCTTCCCATTCCCATTCCCCCTCCCCCCTCCCATCTCCACATCCCCAGTCCCATCATCCTCTTCCTCACTCTCACATTCTCCCGGCTTGTACAGCGGATCAGCACGAGTTCTGACCACGCCACTCTCAAGCGCCCGTCCAAATGCCGCCGGATCCCTCAAAGCCCTCTCCTTAATCCTCTGCAGGGCCTGGATATCCTTAACTGCATTCCTCGCCTGTATCTGCAGTATACTCGCTGCGCTCTTTAACGCAAGGACATCGGGATTCTCCTCGTAGGTAACGGTTGTGAAGGGTATAGGAGCCGGTTGCGGGATCGAGGTTTGAAGCGGTTGGGCATGGGTGTAGGTGGAGGTGGGGCGTGTTTGAGAGGCGTTAGAGGGGGGGGTAGTGGTGGCTAGGCGCGCGGAGGAGATTGTTGGTGTTATTGGGGAGTAGGGAGGTCGGATTGGGGATTGCGAGCGTGAGCGTGAGGGGGGTAAAACGACGTGGGGTGAGGTAGATGCGCTGAGCGATGGCATGGTGTGGAGTGTAGTATCTGGAGAGGAATGGAGGAATGGGGAACGAGGTGCCTATCATGGGTGAGATGTGGCGTTGAGTGCAGGGCGGTGAGGAATTCTGCCGCGGGGTACTTTGTCACGTGCTTGACGGAGAGGATCCTGCCGAGACGAACCACGAGCTTCTTAAATATTCAGAAACATTCATAAATGAATGTTTCCATGGTTTAAAAAATTATAAAGAGAAGAGGTGTTCTCAATGTTATAGAAAACTTCGAAACATTGGCTACGAGTCATATAAGTAAATACGGATCTCCTCCTCCACTCACTAAAGGAGGCTTAGCCGCTTATTTAACTGTCCCACACTGATTTCAAGATAACTTTGGGAAAGATGTTCGGAGACTCCGGTAGTTGGATATCTTCTTCTTACTAATTGCGATCCAACGAATACGCATAATTGAGTCCTCTACTGCATTTCCATTTCTCTACGCATTGTAGCATTCAATAACCGCCTCCTATCACTTGAACACTTCAACAATTTCAAACCATTACCTAATTTTCTACGGAGAGAAGTGAATAAGTGGAATCAAGAGGTGGAATATATCGCAACCTTTGGAATTGAATGATCTCAGCTGTTGATAAGAAGTTGTAATTTTGAAGTGTTCTGAGTGGGGAAAACCAAGAGACATTGAGTCCCAAATCTCACTCTCAAGAAAATATTATAACGCTCATCTTACATTCAAAGCAGGTCCAAATAGCAGTGAATTCTGTAGTGTGGTAGCGAAATAGTGTCAAGAGGGTCAATTGATTATTGCGCGCAAGGATGAACCCCTCAAACACCCGCCCTGTGGTAGCAACCCAGCCCACCACCAATGAAACGATGGTACTGACTGCAACATTCAGTCTACTTTGGTAATGCACATGCGATGCCTTCGATTTTTTGGGGAGTATTCCCGGTGGTTGGAATAGTCCCTGCCGTTGAGGCAGTCCCGGGTGCGGCCCCTCCTCCCAAGCACAGTACCAGCTCCCAATATCAGTCAACTTCCCGTTCGCATCAGGAAAGCCGCACTCAGGCCCATCGTGCTCTCGTTACTTCGGAGCGCGCCAAAGTGTGAGTATTTTTCAACTTCAGGGCAGCCACCAAGCAGGTTCATTGTGTAGTTAAAGTAGTCTCGACTATCCGCAAGTGATGCGTCGCTGTATGCAAGTTCTGTGATCCAGAGCTTCTTGTCGGGATATCTGATTCCAGTCAGGGGCGATTCTTGGCACTAAATTAAGACGGGAACTCACGCTTTAAGAGTCTCATTAATATTCCACTCGAGCCCTTATGAGAACTTGCAGAAGCCGGTTGACTTGATGCCAGTCCCGTAATGGCAATATACAACGCGAAAAATAGTTGAATAGAAGAAGTCTTTTGGGTAGCTGCAGTCGGTGGAGAGTGAAAACGAACTAGATTTTGAAAGAAGAACAATGAAACGAGCGAGAGTACTTAAACCACCCTTCAATTGCGCCGCCAAAAAACAACATCATATTGAACACCAGGTCGATGCTTGGCACAGTAGATATTTCAGGCTGAGAGTTGGCGCTCTAAGCTTTATTGGGTGTCATGGGAGCTTAGTGTGGCTGAGACTGCAAGGTTGCAAGGGGAAGGTCTCAAGGTCCGCATCGCGAGATCTACCATGCTAATGTAGGCATATCAGCCTGAACATACGTGGGAACAACTAATTAAATTGCGAACAAAGGCAATCCAAACGGTGGCCATTCTGGGAAGCAATTCGGCTTCGTAATTCCGGGGCAGTAAATACATGGCGCGAAAAGGCAGCCGAAAATGTAATTTGTCAATTTGATGGATGATGGAAATGGAATTTTACATATTCTTTCCACCTTTCGAGGGTCTTTTACTTCATCAATGGAACTTCCCCGCTTTAGTTTTCATGTCCTCGTAATCTTTGATTGCCGATCTCTCCGTGGTGGATGTCTCTTCTCGAAGTTTCCCCTTTTCAACTCGCTTAATCCAGTCCAATTCCTCTACTGTAACCGAGCCGAGCCGAGCACAGCACAACACAGGTTCCTGATGCATTGCACTTTTGACCCACCCGAGGACGAATTGCCAAGACTCAATACCACAACATCCACTGTGATTTAAACCTGCATCCACTTTCTCAAGGATAACGATCGCTATTTAGTCTCACGCGAGAGAAGTTCAGCAAAAGCTTAATTTAGTATTAGTATTAGATCAGGCGATTCGTAATATTAATGTAAATAGGGGTGCTAATATAAAGGATTATTAGGGAGTAGTTTCGGAGTTGTATGGTTGTTAGTGTTATGTATCGTATAAGTACTATCATATAGATCGTGTTGCAATCTTAGAGGGTAAGAAGCTGGTTGAGTTTAGGGGAGTTGAAGGTATACAGATTTGTTATAAGCGGCCAATCACGAGCTTGAATACTATGTCACCAATGTGATCTTATATTTGACTTTCATTTGAAGCAAAAAATTAAGATTCATTATCAATTACTGTACTTCTGCTCTGGGCACATCGTTAGGAAAAGCGTGGCAACCATCAACTGACTCGAAGCAAATACACCAGTCACCCTGGAATCGGTTGGCTTCTAACTTTTCAAAATCCTTCAAGTCTACCACTCCATCGTATTTGCCTTATAGTTAGGCACCTGTATATTTTTGGGTAGCTTATCCGCAAGCATGGCTGAAAGCTGGAGTTTCTTGAACAGTTCGGCACCAAACTGATTATATACCCTGAGAAGACCCCCAGATGACAGTAGCTCCTGCTGAATTGAATCAAGTCCAAAAGGGAAAGTTGATCCGCGGCAATGTATGAGATGTTTGCGGATATCTATGGAAACTTCTGCGCCTTCTTGCGCAAGCCCATAAAATTCTTCGTCATCGAGTTTGATGCCAAGAAGACCATTATTGGCTTGATTACGTCCGTAGATGAATGCATATGATTTGGCAATGATGGCTTGGATTCCAGCTGCTTGGAGGGCTTTCGGAGCTGGCTCTCGTGATGACCCACTACCAAAACTTGCTCCGGCCACGACGATTGATGCTCCAGCTTGGGCTCGATCATAAAACTCCGGCCGACTGTAGCAAAAAGCACCTCGCCCTAGCGCCTCAACAGTGTCGCTCATGCACTTGTCCGTTGGAATGATGCTGTCAGTGTCCACATTGTCTCCAAACCGTTGAACACAGCCTATGATGCTGTCTGGAAGCATAGTCAACCTTGAATTGGGAGCTGCTTGCTCGCTGATTTTGTCTTCTGCGAACGGCGGAGGATGAGGATCGCTGAATTCAGGCTGAGGCATCACTTCGTCTTTCCAGTGTGCCCGCATCTTATCGTACTCGCTAAGATCTATCCTGTCGATAATCGGCTGGGGATCTTGAAGAGTCATCGAAAAACTTGAGACTGCAACCGTCGATGCTGAAGTAATATTTGCAATGGATCCTGTTGGGTCAGCCAAAGACTGGTTGGCTGGGTTCTAGACGAGCGCCTTACCTGGCCCCATTCTGTCGCGGTAGTTTCTGTTTTGGGATGACAACCAGGTCTCGCCTCTACCGACTTTGTCAACTCCCCTGCCAATACAATAGCTGCATCCTGGTGCGCCGATGACAAATCCAGCGTTTTCGTAAAAGCCGAGAAGCCCTAATTCCTTGAGCTGATTGACAATTGGGATGGATCCAGGGGTGACTCTCCTGAGACCTGGGGCATCTGGGGTCATTCCAATTTTCAAACATTCCCTTAGAACAAGAGCTGCCAGAATGAGATCTTCCTCGCTTGTTCTGCAAGCTCCAATAAAGCAGCCTTGAAATGTTGGCAGTACTGCTTCTGTGACAGGGACCACGTTATCAGGGGAGGGGTAGAGAGCAACAAAATGGTTAAGAGTCGAAAGATCAACATCGTAGGAGCCGGCATAGTACGCTGCCTCGTCAGGGCGAAAATATATAAAATGAGACTTGTGTTTCGGATTTCGACGTTTTTCCATGTACTGAACAGTGACTTCGTCAGGCACAACACAGGCACCAATACCGCCAAACTCTGTTGTCATGTTGGCAATAGCAAAGCGGGCATCACAAGAGAGATGCCTTAATCCCTCTCCAGTGTACTCAACCAATCGGCCAGCTGCGACTGTATTCCGCTTCTTTTGGCGAAGTACCCCGAGGATGACATCTTTTCCACTCAAACCGAGTGGCGGGGCATTGGCAAATCTGATCCGTACAACCTCGGGAACCTCAATATAGGTCTCTCCCGTGACAAGTTGAATAACCAGATCTGTCGGACCCATACCAATGGCCAATGCACCGAGACATCCTGCTGAAGACGTGTGCGAATCCGCGCCGAAGACAAGCATTCCAGGTTGGCAGCGAGACCGGTAGAATTCCGTGTGCATGATGGTTGTATTCGGGGGACTGTAGCTGTCTCCAAGGTCCATTACTCTAGCAATACTCTCGCATGAGTCGATCATCGCTTTTGGGCGTGGTTCATGATTCACCCTAGGGTCAACAACGTGATCAGGGGCAAGCCAAAAACGATCCTTCCTGAAGAATCCAGGGCGGCCCATTCGGTGATAGGTCTTCTCCATGCCGTACCAAGCAGCTTCCGAGGATAGCAGCCAATCAGGTGTGACTCTTAAAACATTGCCTGGCAAAACAAATTGTGTCTTATGGCCCAGAGCATGCTGCAGTAGAATCTTCTCGCAAACTGTCATTGGACGGTGTTGTTCTTGTTTTGCAGTTTTCATGATGCTGAATTAGTGTCTAAAAATGGTGAGGATGGTGAGATTGGATGGGCGTATCAGACCCGGCTTGGAGAAGCTTCGCGTGATGTCCTTCCTTCTAGGCTGTATGGATTGATATGTTTCTTCTCGCAAGTTCTCAACTGAATTTGTAACTGCCGTACAAGAATAGCGAAAAGCGGTGCATGCTCAAATCAGAATTCACGAAACGACTTCTTAGCAGTCTAATGGGATAAACGAAAGCTATGTCTGAAGTCTTTCGGATAAGTGGCATTCATCAAGCAAGCATCGATTGTTTTCTATTGCCAAATTCAGCGGCTATACGGCACAGTCAGCTCCCCTGCATTGCGGAATCAACATCTTCACTCGACTCACAATACCGGGATTCCCTCAAAAAAGCAATTAGTGGAGAAGACGCCGGGTTGGTTAACTACCTACCTAGGTGTAAGATGCTCGCCAACTAAGGAGCTCTATGGATCGATGCTTCCGTTGCCGGGTTCCGTTGCGGGGTACAGTAACCTGACAAATGCGACTGAACTGCATCAAGAATCTGCCGAGCCTCGAAAGCACACGGGATACCTCCAGTGTGCTTATTAACGTGAACGTTGAGATCGAAATCCCCAGAATAGTTTCACCAGAAGCCACAAAATTCCCCCAGCATTGCTCCCTTCAGTCTCAAATGTAACATTCGAGTGGCTTCCCACATAAGCTACGGAATAGCCCCTGTCTCATCGAGTGTAGTGTTTTTCTAATTCAAAACCAAGACTCATTGCTATTCCTTATCGTGAGGTTGTATAAGACTGCAGCCTCACTCTCAGCAGTTGCTCTCAAAATTTCACCTTCAGCAGAGTTACAAAGTGAAAGAGAGTGCCTAGCGCTCAAGTCTTGACCACCTTTCGAATTTTGAAAAGCTATATTTCAAGGGACTGTCACCAACCTCAAACCCTCCCGGATAACTCCTGATTCATTTTCGCTAATCACCAAAATGATTAGCACTGAGCGCAACACGCCGATACTCGCGAACTGGCGAGTCCTCATTATTTGCTGTGTGGTTTCGATGGCCAACGCACAGTATGGGTTTGACACTGTTGCAGTGGCTGGATTCCAAGCTATGGTTGGATTCTTGAAAGTCTTCGGATACAAAGACCCAAAGGTGCACTCGGGTTGGAACATCAGCACTAAGCCCCAATAACTCATAAGCTCTTTCTTGAACGTTGGGACCATTATTGGCACTATTGCAACAGCGCCATTCGCACATAAATTTGGTCGGAGGCCTGCAATATGGGTCGCCAGCGCGGTCTCCCTCGTTGCTTGCGGCGTCCAGCTTGGGGCAACATCTCTCAGCGGCCTATACGCTGGAAGGATCATCCTTGGTCTATCAAACGGATTCTTTATCACCTTCTCAAATGTCTATACAGTGGAAGCAACACCGCCACACCTTCGTGGCATCCTGGTGTCCTTTTTCGGCTTCTGGGTCAACATTGGCAGCATTCTTGGAGCCGTGGTCGACAACTATTCAAAAAACAGGACAGATAGGCTCTCTTACCAAATCCCTTTGGCCTGCCCTTTTGCCGTACCTGTAGTACTCAGCGTATTTATGATCTTTGTCCCGGAGTCCCCTTGTTGGCTCCTCCTTCGCAATCACCCAGCTGAGGCTCGGAAGTCTCTTGAGAGGATGCGAGGCGGATCCTTGACCGAGGAACTGCTCGGTGAAGAGTTTGTGGAAATGCAACGTGGTATCGAGGAAGAGAAGGAGCTTTCATCATCAGCCTCCATCAAGGGCATTTTCAAGGGGGCCGACCTCAGGCGTACACTTCTGTGTGTGTTGGCTATTGGATCACATGCTGCCTCCGGTATCTGATTCATTATCTCGTACGGAACATTCGTCTTTCAGATGGCCGACATCGCCAATCCGTTCCAGGCTTCCATTCTTTCCACTGTCATGGGATTTATTGGTGTTTTATGTGGAATGTTTCTTATGCAGAAAGTGTTCGGACGTCGCTCCATGCTCTTGGTTGGATCTGGTGCTTGTGGATGCTGTATGTTGGCCATCGGAGTTGCTTACACTGTCGCCCCCCAATCGAAAGAAGCGGGTCGCGCACTTGTGGGATTTGCGCTGATGTTCAATTTCTTCTACAACGGGTTTGTTGGTACAATCAGTTGGCCTATTGCTGGGGAACTTGTGAGCTCTCGCCGCCGTGTTCTGACTATGGGACTCTCAACCGGCGTCAACTACTTCTTCAACTGGCTGATCTCCTACTGCTCGCCGTTTTTCATCAATGCAAACGACCTCAATTGGGGACCAAAATATGGGTATATCTGGGCTGGCTCCAATTTCATATGTTTTGGTACGTAGCATCTACTTTTGCTAATTTTGGCTGTGAAGAAACTGATTGTGATCGTGCAGTTTTCTTTTTCATCTTTATGCCAGAGATGAAAGGCCGATCACTTGAAGAGCTTGACGAGATGTTCCAAAATCATGTTCCTCGCAGAGATTTCCCAAAGTATCAATGTGTGTCATCAGAAAGGGCTCGAGAAATTGTTATTAAGCAAATTGGTGGGGAGAAAGATCAAGTCGTTGTACATGCAGAAAATTCTGCTTGATAGGACCTATTAGATGCGGAGAACTTTCGACAGCATTTGAAGAAGCGTGGAGACAACTTGTACGAACCATCCTCACGCAATCATTCTTGCTTTGAGCGAAATTCACGCCCTGAGTATTTGAGGCAGTGCAGTGAGTGGCAAAATTAGCTAGGAGGTGGCATTTTTGAGGGCATTCAGAGACCCTTTAGGGGGCGATGGCGATATTCGCCGCATTCACCCCCTGCTTAGAATCGTAACCTCGCTGCAGCTAATTTATAAGGTTTTCAGTACTAATTAGGGCAATTTTGCTGTATACATATTGCATCATAGAGAATTTTCTTAAATAATTAATGATATTGCGAAAATCAAGTCAAGCGACATCAACAGCTTCATAACTCCCATTGGATTAATTGGCCAGTTTAATGCGGCGGGTGGAGAGGGTATATCGGATTTTTGGCCGTTAAGTGAGTGCCTTCTTCGGTATGTCGATCCGCGTGTTGACAGCCCCTATTGTATGGAAAATTCTTCAACCTCGTATTCTTCGTCTCCAGCAAAGGCTTCGCCGTCCATGAAACCGTGCAGATAGCATTCTCCGATGTATTCATATCCCCGCTCTTTCCGCCTCAAAACAATTGGAAACGAACAGGCTACGATCGCAATAACATCGCTTTTCTTGGCTGTCGCCGGAACCAAGGCCAGGCGACCCTTGGCCGTGTTTGCCAGGCCTCTATCAACCAGTGAAATTGCTGCCAGTCGTATGTCTTTTACTATATTTGCGCCGTCCTGGCTCCATCTCGTCAAGTATTTCTCGAATTCATATTTTTCCTCAGCCGCCTCCTGTGGGCAGGGTTCGACACCTGGCATCCACGCAGGAAAAAAGCTTTTCAGCCCATGGCCACAGACTCGAAACGTGGCGTTCGCCTTGCGAAACTTGTCGAGAGTGCCCAAGTAGCCTTCGAATTTCACAGTCTCCCAAAACAGCCTCCAGTTGAATCCCCTGAAATCCGGTTCCCGATCTCCTGAAAATCCGGTGTGTCCCGAGATTTCGGTCCAAGGGATTGCGAAGAATGATGGGTACGGCCCGGAGCGACCTGGGTGGCCCAGTAGCAGAGTCTCGATGAGCGAGTCGATTAGTGTATGGTCTTCAACTACTCGAAATTCGTCTTCAAGATCCTCAATATTCTCGCTCGCTTTAAACCTTTCATTTAAATCCGAAGACCGGAGATGAAAGTCGTTTACCGATTCAAGCGTGTCGAGAATAACCCCCTCGCAAACGAGGTTCTTGCTATTATGAATGAGATGGTGATTGAAGTGCTGATTTAGGTTTGCATTTCTCCGTCTCAAGTGCTGCATATGGTTTCTAACAAATTGGCTTGACAGATTGACACACCACGAAGGCAAGTCCATGTCTGACCCTGCTGATGACCAAGACAGGAGGTTCTCTAGGCCACATCCCTGCAGTAATTTTTCTGAGAAGTCTTGGAAAACGTCGTTGAGGGGTGAGTCGTAGTCTGGCTGAATCCGCGCAGAGAGAGCGAGGGGCAGTAGTCCGTGGATACCATATATCTTGTCTCTCATTTCTGTTGAGGATGCTTCCTGAGCTAGACTGAGAACATTCTCAAAGGGTGCCTCCTTCCCTCTTTGGCCATCCAGCTCCACGAGGTTCAAGACTCGTCGAAATGACACGAATGGGTTCGCCTGTTCCTCATTCTGGGAGTGCTCTGGGTTTGCGTTCAAGAATCTCTGGATCATCAGATTTTCTCTTTTACAGAACCGAAGCGTTTTAATCAATTCTTCTCGGAAGAATGCTGCGCTTCCGCAGATGAAGAGGGTGTTGTGATGGTTCATTGCCAGCTCTTGGATGATCCACAATCGACTCCAGTATTGTCGACTGAGAATATTCATCAACGGCTTCCAGTCCAATTCTCCGTATATACTTTCAACCCAAGGAACGAATTGCTGCATGCGCACCACATTTTCGAGATAGGCAATGTTGGATATACAGTCACAGGCATTGTTACTGTCGTCGGATTCTTCGCCGAGCCACACTACATTTGACCATGCTTTCTCATACAGACTGCGCATACGCTTCACCTCGGCATTTCGCTCTTGAGGGTCGTCTTGGTTGATACATAGAGCATCGATCCAGTATTTCATCCCATACTCGGTTTCGGGCAAGGCTCTCAGCCTTCTCAAAGCGGCTTCGAGGTTCTTAGGAACGTGGCAAAATTTCCCGTCTACCATTACTCGGCCGTCGAAATTTTCTTCGCCCCAGGTGTACGAAAGTGTTTCAAAATCTCCCCATCTAAACCGCGGAGCAAAGTCTCGAGAAGTCTCCGGCTCGTCACCATGGAGGTTCTCTTCCTGCAACCGCCATGCCGGCAAGCTAACTAGTCTAGGCTGACTGCACCCCGAGCCTTTCTCAAGGTGGCTAGTACATGTTAGTTCAGCTGCCTCAAGCGGTCCCTCGTTCGATACCTATCATTTGTCGCCTGGAGAGAGACGTTTTCTATGACGCATTGAACCAATTCATCCGCCAGATCGATGCGCACACCTTCACGGTCCTTCCACGAGGCCCATGAATCCCCTTTCCTTCCACCAGAATACGCATGAGAAGGCTGGATTGATATCACGCGGATCTCATCTCTTTTGCGGCAGAGAGGCTGGTACTCCATCGTGCGAAAGAGATGATTCTGGTTATAGCCTTGCGTCAGGGGATCGTGATTGGGAATTGTCCAGGGAAATGTCTGCTGGTAATTGGATAGGCCCCGAATTATAAAAAAGAATTTCCAGATCTACGGAGCTGCACATACGGTATCGTTTTTCAGTGCTTTCATGGTACTTGGGCAGCGATGTGTTGTCAGATGGGCTCCAGAAAAACGAATATCCGTCACGTGATGGGTTGAGCCTTACCTTCTTCCAACCGCCTACTGAATCGCAGCTTCACCGATATCCCAAGAGTTCCCTCTCTGGAATATACATACTCCTTCCATTGTTATTTCTCCCTTTAGATAATGCTTCTTATAGGATCAGGGCGCTCTCAGCCTTAAGCGCCTAGACTAAATACATCTACAAAATTTTGGTCATAGCCAGGCTCGGCAGCAGGAATCCCTGTACTGATCCACTTTTATTCCAAGGATCGGATCGGAATGAAATGGATCTACTTGGAATAGATCCTGAGCAAGGAATTAGAACCCCTACCTTTACCTCTTAAACTAAACTGTACTGTAATTTGTATCTCTAGTTAAAAAGTAAGCTAATATTAGTGATTAGAGATATTAGTATAGGAGTTCTAGACGTTTTCATTATTTTTTGTAGTGGTTTTAAAAATGTATAATTTTTTAGTATTCCTTATCTCGTTCCTTGCTCCTCGCTACCCCTTTCCCTACCCCCTCACGTCCCCTCGCATGTGAATTACTATATGGAGTACTTAGCCTAGACTCGCTTGGGAATTATTCCGGAATCAACCCAGTATCAGTCCATGTATTACTGACTAATCCATTCCAATATCGATTACGTACTGATACTACATGAAACACTGCCGAGCCTGGTCATAGTACCCCCTTTCAGGTAAGTCGCTTAGTATAACCTCCCTCAATTTAAAATCAACTTTGCGAAGGAATTACAACGCCTCCTAATATTCTCAAGTAAACTTATATTACGCAATACTAGATTCCATTTTAGCCTCTCAAGTTATAAAGGCTTAAGTTCTTTACTTGAAATCAGTAATTTTCTCGCCTCAAAAATTTCTCGCTTCCCCTTAGTTAAGCGAAGCGTGTGGACAACAACATTTTTTTCCACGAGTCATGTCTGTTACAGCGTCCGCGTTACGGTGACTGTCGAGGCTCCCACCGCGCAAACAGTGTTTGGGAGAGTCGGAACAGTCGTTGGAAGAGGCGGTATGGCACCTGGTTGACTCGGTTCAGTATTTGGGCCAGCTCTTTTCTGAGTTTTCTTAACACCTGGAATATCACTCGATTCAATTGCCACGGACCGCTCGACTACCTGGGCGCGCTGACGGCCGCTAATCGTCGCGGGAGGTTTCCACCTGGGAGATGAGAGGGCAAATTTGATTAAGCTGCCGAAGGAGGAATCTGCAGGTGATCGTTTCGCTGCTGAAAGAGGCTTCCTCCTCCGCACACCCGGGCCTAAACATTCGCGGGGCTATTCCGTAGACTCAACTAACAAGAACGAGAAATCTTCCTCCATGGCTGTTGCAGAAAAGAGATGTACTTAAGTTGATAAAACAGAAGAGCTCGTGTGACTGCCGTACTGCTCTAATCGTTGGTTTGCTGTACACTGCACTGCACATTTTTGCTCCCGATTTTATCGAAAAACTATACTCGGGTCCTGGGAAGCATCGCCGTCGATGGGATTGCCCAAATTGTGTTTGGCACCAATGACAATGAATTGCATCGCATTCGACGAGCCGCTGTCAATCCATTCTGTTCCAAGTTGTTGTGAGGAAGCTGCAACCTATCATTGAGGAGCAACTCGATGCCTTGTTGACTCGATATCGGGAGTTTCAAGCTTCAAGTGCACCGATAACCCTCAACTATGCCTTCTCCGCGTTCACAAATGGCTTGAATCTTGCTCACATTAAGAGTCAGCCACTAACCGACATTGCAGATATCGCTTAGGAATATGCGTTTGCTCGATCCGATCCTCGAGTTGACCAACCTGGCTTCGAGACAACCTTTCATGATGCCTCGATTGCTGGCAGCACTGGTGGTGTGCTGGTCAAGCAACGACCTCGGATCTTGCCTCTCATGGAGTCCTTGCCGGACTCCTTTGTGACCTGGCTAAGCCCCAACATGAGTTTATTTTTCGCTCTCCAAAGTGTCAGTACCCATATCCACTATCCTAACTCCTTTCAGACACTCTGACTGAAGCGGTGCTGGAAATTATCAGAAATGAAAGTCAAGAAATCAAATCGGGACAGCGAGAGGACTCAAAAGATGCCAATCATCGCATCATCTTCTACGAAATTAACAACAGCGATCTTCCCCCCCCCTGAGAAATCTGACGCTCGTCTAGCACAGGGCGGCCAAACTGTGGTTATTGCAGGGACTCTTACCACAGCCTGGGCAGTTTGCGTCGCTGTATTCTACCTCCTTTCTCAACCTGAGACGCTAAGTAAGCTCAAGGCAGAGCTACTTTAGCGGCCGCGATGAAGAGTCCAACAGAACCATTTAGTCTTGCCGCTTTCGAGCAGCTTCTCTACTTGACAAGTTGTGCTCAGGAATCCATCTGATTGAGTTACGGCCGATTTAACTGACTGATGGAACGTTAATCTTTAATGATGACAAAAAGGACTGATATCTCTCTCAAAGGACGCCTATGGGCATGACTTCTGTCCTTGCCCACCACGACAAAACCGTGTTTCCAGGCTCGAAGGAGTTCTTCCGAAAACGTTGGATTGGCCATCTATATTTCCACAAATATCTGCTGTCTTTTTCGGCGGGAACGAAACTGTGTTTTGGGAATTTAGGATTAACTTGGCACATGTGGAACTTGATCTTGGGATTGTAAAGGTATTTAGAGGGCTCGGGGGTGTAGATGTAAGAGGGGCGGTATGAGGGGTTTTTGAAGTTGTTTGAGACGACGAAGGATGATGTAGAGATAAAAGAGAGCATATTTATTCCGTTTGCGAGAGAGGGACCGCCGGGGGTGAGTTAGTTAAGAAGTGGTTAACTGAGCCATAATTCTTACGCCTCCTCAATTAATAGTCGGCGAGGTTATAACGTAATCCAGCAAAATTGGCAAGATGTGCTTCATACTGATAAAGCAACAACGTTGGAGGGATGACATATAATTTTCAGCGCATGAGTGCCGGCGGCCTCGCCTTGCCGGATAAGCAAAGAAAGCCTGACACGTGATGAGCTGAACTCAACCCCTTCCATCTTCCTCTGAAACCACAGCCTCGTGGGCATCTCCCGTCTGCTCACTCTCTCTCTTCACCCCATCACATAATGTCTCCCACTACTTTCGGTGTAAGCTTTAACCTTGTATCAACAGCCATCCAGCTAAGTGCGGAAACCTATGCAGCTCTCGGGCATTTCAGCAGGACGAATGCTACTATCAACGGCCTCTGGAATACTGTCCCCGCCCTTGGAGAGGCGTTCGGCAGGTTCGAGGAAACCGATTTCGACCTCCTCGAACCAAACTAGACAGAGCGCTAGTTCTGGGAGTTCTAAAGCTTACGGAGTATCTCTACTAATATTAGGACCTTAAATAGGCCAGGGGCACCCCGTGCGGGGTATATCTGCGTGTGGGGCACATCTGCGTACGGGATACATCTACGTATAAAGTATATCTACGTATAAAGCACATTTATATTTAAAGCACCTTTATATTCTCTACTAATACAAGGACCTTAATGGGCTAGGGGCACGGCGTTCGGCGCCTCACAGGAGCATATTTGAGGATATACTTCCTAAGCGATAGAAAGGCATAGTCTTATAGAGGGACGCGCGTCTTGCTCACCTTTTGTGCGCGTGGCGTGGGCTAAAGAATAGCCGAAAAAGAACACCTTACTTTACGATAAAATTACAAAAATTAGCTTACCACGTACGGGGGAAGGGGGCCAGAGTAGAATTTAATTCCCAAATCCATAAGCACCCTCTCTGGGTAGACCCTAGAATAGGTGCTTATGTATCCAAAAGAGAGTCGAGATCAAAAATTACCGCTTTGAGCGTACACCCATGTATTAGGAATGCTACGCGAGCAGTACAGGGGGGGTACAGGGATTAGGAGGGGCACACTCCTTTTGGATCCAAAGACAGAGAGAAGCTCGGCAAGATCACGAAAGCATCCATCGAGAGTCTCAATGCCATACTTCCCGTACTTACTGCTATTCGTAGTCGGAAGCGGGGAGCCGCGACAAAGGGATTGGTGATCCCGACTCGGTTTGCATCCATGATAGCAGAGGCCAGGCAGGCTATCACTTCATCTATAGCGCCTCTAAAGTCGCTGTTGTCGAAAGTCGAGAGGTAAGGGCTCCAACTCGGAAGTTTCTTGGCTTGCGGAATCAAGCTGATACAAGTGTCTCCTAGCCGGAGAGATGCGGTAATATCGCGGTTGCCCCATTTGTTAAAGTCCCCTGGAATACCTGCTACACGGACACGGCTATCCTACAACCAACGGGGGTCCACAATATCCCAAACGCCGCAAGTATCGTCCGATGAAGCATCGAGCCGTTCTCTCGAGTTTATAGCCTACGAATACCGTAGGTGTAGACGCGAAGCCTTCTTCACCCCCTTGGGGTTACATCTTTCCAGCTCCAGGGGGCGGAATATCAGGTCCCGGCTCGATCTCAATTTCAGTTGGCCACGAAGTTGTATACGTATCATGGCCTTCTTCGCCAACTTCGTCGGTCTGAGCTGCTTCCTGGGTGTCTTTTTCACCGTCAATAAGAGCTATGGCTGCTCAATGGGGGATGCTTTCACGCTGGCGGGGTGGGTCCTAGCGGTCGGTGCTTTCATGTCAAGCGCTATTCTTGCCTACCACCATCCCCGATGCAAGTGCTGGGAACCTCCCAACTACCGACAACTTTCCCGCCACGGCGATTACGACCTGCAAACATTTGCGGAGCTACCAAGATGAGTGGTTTCAATGCAAGAAGTGACCCTACGTTCGCAACCAGAGACCTCCCCCAAAAAAAACCCCCATCCAAAACACTGCATTCCACTTCAATAAGTGGTGTACATAGCAGCATATGAGCAACAAAGAAAAGAACAATACGATGTGGTTTCTCCGATAGGGTTCACCCATCTAGTATATCGCAATATTAAATGAATCGCAATCTGATTAATTCAACGCTTTATTATATTTAATTCTAAGGCTTAATTTAGGTAACGTATATATTACACTCAAAGTTTCTTAACTCTTTATAAGAAGTTATTTATTTATTCTAATATAATTTCGTACATCGCAATTTGTAGCAAGGCGAGTACCTCATACATCGTAATTCCCATTCCATTAATTGGCCAGCTTAATGTGGCGGGTGGAGAAGGTATATCAGATTTTTGGCCCTCACTAACACTAGCCACGGTTGCTGGAGTTCTCTTCGAGTGGAGACGTCATCAGAGATGTGCCGAACAAAAGAGGCGACGATCGCAACGAAGTGAGGAATTCACGGGTAACGCTAGACTATGCTGGTTCCGCAGATTGAAGTAGAAACGAGGAAATGTTGCTCTGTTATATACACGGCTTCCAGGAAGGCGAAATGCTTGCTAAAGGTGAACAATCGGAAGGCTAGATAACTTGCAAGAAATTTGAGAGCCGATTCGCACTTGTGTTCTTCAACTCGAGGAAGTATCTCTCGCACTATGAATGAACATCCATGCAGCCATTCCACTTCTTCTCGCGTACCTGCTTCCACAGCTCGAGGAAGACCAACCTGGCTCATGATCAGACTCAAATCGAAACGGATCCTTCTATAAATCTTCTCCCCTTACACCTCGTTTCCGCAACTCGAAGAAATGGTTACTCTCTGCCCTTCAAATCTTCAACACAACTCTCTCCATCCAACCGAACCCAGTCACGAACTTGCTCCCACACCTCGCGGAAAGCGGCTTTTGAGAGATTATCCATTACTATCGAATTACTTTAATATAGGTTCCCCATGCAATACGCCCTCCCCCTGCCAAGCAATATCCCTCTCAATATATACACCCCTCCCCATCCCCACCACCCCTCTACAAAAGCGCCATAACAGCGCCCACAACACCCAACATCCCAATCCCAACCTTCACACTCTCTGCCGCACTCTTCCCCGGCACTGACGTAGCACTCGCACCGCCCGTACTCGTGCTGCTCGGCGTCGAGCTCCCCGTAGCCGCCGAGCTCCCACTTGTAGTCTTCGCAGCACTCGTACTCGCACTCGTCTTCACAGTCGAACTTCCCGTCAATATCGTCGATCCAGAAACAGATGATGCAGTGGTGGAAGCGGCTGCAGATGAAACGGTGTTTGTCGAGATGACGGAGAATTGATTCGAATAGTTGGTTATGGCTGTATTCCCATCATCGACGATCTCGAAGGCGTAGCCCGTGCCTGCTACCAATGTCGTCGGCGGTGTCCACAAAAACGAACCGGAGTTTTGGATTGATGCTATTTCTTGCCGTCAGCATCTGCTACCTTCTCTATTTCTTGGGTGGGCTTCGCAAATTCGCAGGGGAAGGGGAAATGGAAGGTAAACGTACGAGCTATCGTCGCAATGGTACTCAGGTGTGTAGGATCGCCTTGCCGTAAGAGTAAAGTGATCGTGTCTACGGTCCCGGTTGACGGCGCCCAGGTGATGTTTATCGACGTCCCGGCTGTTATTGAAGTGAGGGTCGTGAATGTAAATGGGTTTTGTGCTGAGGTGAGGGCGGCGAGCGTCGCGATGGCGACTGAGGCATATGTTGAGAAGTGCATTTTCGGTGTCTTTCCTTCTTTTTCTTCTCTCTTTAATCCTTCTCTTCAATTATCCCGAATGCAGGTATTAAAAATAGATACTCAAAATTATATCGTGTACGAAGAACAAATTATATATACAGATGCAAGTGAAGAGAAAACGAGAGAAAGAGCAAACCCAGACCGGCGCTCAAGTCCACGGGAAGAACGGCTCTTTATGCGGCCTTCCAACAGCTTCTCCACTCCCCACGGCTTTTCCCCAATTGGTTGAGTTTTAGTTTTAGTGTACTGTAAGTTTCCTCGCCGGAACAATGAGCCTACGAGTAGCGCTGATCCGTCGACGCCATGGCCAGCCTTCTCCCACTCGATCGCTTCTTTTTCGCCCCTTTCGCTGTGGCGCTCGCCACACCCCTTGCTATCCTTCCCGGCCCTCAAAATCCCATCCATCGAGCCTTGAAAAGAGGGCAGAATACGAGCGCCGTCCAAGAATACGATGTTTATTGACGTCTTTTCCTTGCTGCCCTGCTGGCTCTCTCCTGCATGCAAGCATGCATGCATAAGCCCAAAAGTTATGCAGGTACCGAAATCTCCATGATTTTGCCACTCGCTTAACGCAGACTTGGGCAGATATCGCGCCACTCACGATCCACCCGCCGATCGGCTCCACTCGCCAATTTTTTTGCACCGCGGCCCAGTTTCCACTTTTTTAACCTCACTTTCTTAACTCTCTCGGTCCGAGGTCTGGGACTTTGCTTGGTCCCGGCTCTCCCTGCAAACTGAACTTTCTCGTGAAGAAGGCATTTGAGAAATTTTGAAAGGAGCGGTGGTGCAGTGTTCAATACCAATGATTCATTTGGCAAGGAAGTGTTGAATATTCGCGTTGAGTATTCGCGATGGTGGCTGATGCAGTTACGAGCGCCACCAACGGGTCTGCCCACTTTGAGCCTATTCGGGAGGGGCGGAATCATTACGAAGTATTTTTTGTCGTTGTGCGTGCGTCATGATTCGCATCGAAGAGTGGGGGAATGGCTGGCATGAATTTATGATGTTTTGGGAAGGAGAGGAAGAACTGGCGAAGATCTTGGGGGAGTGACGTTGAAGCGCAGGGGTGAATCCAGGAACCGTGAAACTGCTGACATGGTCGCTGCATGAACGGTTGGTCCTAGGGATTGTGGGGAGAGGGTATACCAGTCAAGACAGTAGGGGGAAGAGGGAGGGGAGTTAATCTGGTACTTTTTCATTTTATTCATCGAGTTACACTACATACAGCAAACCAAGTAATCCACAAGAATCAAATCTCATCAACACAGGTATATCCTCCCGAGCATCCATCTTTCCTATCACCATCCAGCCCCGTTATACCTTTCTCTTGTACTATGCGAACGGCAATTAATTGCGCCTCCCATATGCAACCACTATTCTTGGACCAATCAGCTTTAAAAACCTCCCCCTTTCCCATCCACAACAAACGGCCGTATTTCCGTTTTCAAATTCGAGCAAATTCGAAATATAGACAGACAATCGCAAGCTATGCATTAAAAATTCCTCCACTCTTTTGGTATATTTAGACACTTCGTAAAAGGTATTGGAGAGGTTTAGTTGAGGCTGACCATCGCCGCAAGAGCGAGGAGGATCAGCGCGAGAGGAGAGGCGACGCTCGTTGCGGAGTTTATCTTGGGCGTCGTGCTCGAGCTTGTAGCCGTTGGTGAAGAGGACGTCTTGGTCGCTGAAGATGATAGATGGATTAGCATGCATACTTTGAGCAGAAGAGGGGGATACCGACTAGTCTTGGTGTTGGTTGTAGATGTAGATGTCGAGTTCCTGGTTGGGGACGGCGTCGCGGAAGAAGTGCTGCCTGTGCTGGTAACACTTGAGGCAGATCCTCCAGCCAATGCGAATTGCTTGCTGTAGTTTATTATTTTCGAGGAGGAATCATCAATCTCGAATGCATATTGGCCTTCTGCAAGATTTGTTGAAGGGGTGTAGGGATAGGAAGTTCCGGTCACTCCGCCTACCAGAATATTAGCAATGATTCAATAAAGTGTCATAAATCCTTACTCTTGATTGTCTCGACCAGTGAAAGATTGGTGGAGGGCCCGTTAACCAGCTTGAGGGTAACAGGTCCGGAGTTGAGGTGCCATGTGAGGTTCATAACACTGACACCAGCTACATAGGAAGCCGCAAAGAAATCGGCGTTCATTGTGAATTCCACCTGCGCATTGGCGAGCGTGAACGCCGCAGCAGCGACGAGAATCTTGGTGAACTGCATTTTGACGTATGTGAAGGTATTAGGTTCGTATTCGAGACCTGGAAACTCGGATTAATCTCCCGGCGCAAACAGCAGAAGCGACGCGACTCGACGCGTGAGGAATGCAATGGCGCAGATTACGTACTTGAGGTGATTTTTGATGGCTTGACTTGGCTTTTGTCTGAATTGTTGTTTCTTTTTTGATGCGTAGCGATCACGGCGTCAAAAAGGGAAGAGAGGGGAGGAGCAGGCTTGTCTGAAATAGAGATTGCGGTGCTCTGTTTTTGCCAGGGGTTACCGCACACAACGGCGATGCATGGGCCCGCTAACCGCTTTTGGTACCGCACTGCATCGATTGGGCCGATTTTGCCCCTCTTATTCCCCAGTTGGGGATAGCTTCGCTGCGAGTTGCAGGGTCAACGGTGGAGTCTAAAAAACTTGGCCACGGGGTAGAAATTGAGTTGTAGGGGCAACCTGACAACCTGTCCAGGGAACATCTGCTGGTAACAGTTGGGGAGGGTCAGATTTACGACGTCAAATATTTGGCAGGTTTCACGCTGGTGACGGCTTGTATTCCTTCTTCGTTTCTTGCAACACGGCTGCGGGGGTCCGCGTTCAAGGAGTTCGCTGTGTTATGCAGGTACGATTCTCGAAGGCTGCTGTTATTCTTGGATGTACAGTACGGCAGTACATCGCCATGGCACCTGCCAGGAGAAAGTTCTTCGAAATTTCACTTTAGGGCGCGCCGTTGCATACTTGATCAAGTGATCGAAGAGTTTATGTTGGCCCACTTGTGCAAGTGACTTGTAACTCTTCGAGGATCTGGAGCGTCAGTTCTTCAGGGCGCGGTTCATGGCACGTGATAGTCGACTCCGCACGATCCTTGACCTCTTGCAACATCAGTGTGCACTCTAGAGCGAGGGTAATCTCATGCTGTTATTTTTCCCCCTCTTTTGATTCCCTTTTAATTTCAATCTTTCATCGCGTTGTGGTGCGGAGTCACCCGATCTGGAGAAATATATCCTCACGTGACACACATCGATCATCCTCAAAGTCGGGAATACCAAACCGAAGATGTTAACGTTTGTTGTACATCACAAGCGCAATTCTGCTATTTCTGTGTCGGAAATGTTTATCAACCGTTTTATAATTGATTGAAGCATGCTTTATTGGGCTGGCATATCACATGACTTTGTCGATCACCACCCCAGTCCACCAATCAGCGAAACAACGAGCATGATCACTGATCTTTGTTGCATATCTGCACACCTCAAACATTCAGCAAACGTTAAGCAAAGGTTCCAGCAAATGTTTGTCAAATATTTAGGGCTTTAATGTTCCGCTCAACGTTCAGTGATCAAGCAGCTAGGGCGTCAAATTCGGCTCTCAATGGATTAACATGAAGAAATTTCAAAGCCTTTTATCTCGGCCTTTTTCCCTTTCATAAAGGCCGCAGCTGTTTTTGTCGATGTGTTGTTGAGTTCGTCGGGAGGAGCTCTTGGGCTCAGTAGCTGTATGTCGTGGTGTGCTGGCACCTGCCACTTTGTTTGCTAAATACTCCCTCAGTCGAGGCCTTTCTCCTCCACATATTCACTGAGGCGCAGACATGTTTTTAGCGTTAGCAGTGTTGGCGATTAGATCCCACATTCGTACAATCCTTCCAGTGGGGTGCGGCTGTGATGAAACCCCGCAATATGCGCGTAATATGTTGCCCACACTCCCCTGCCATGGACCTCTTTTCGGTCACTCGCATTACTTCTGATTGGTCTGGTACCTCACTCCGGGCCAGCAATAACTTCCGTACCGCTTTGGGAACTGTCAACTTCGAATTGGGTTGACCACCTGTACAAGAGCTCCTCGGCTCCAGTTTTTGTGTAGTCGTGGTGGGACCTTTCGCGAATAGTCTGCTCCTCTTATAAAAGGCTCCTAGTGTGAGTTACTTGGTGGAGGTTTCGCCAGCTGCAGAATGGTTTACACGACGACGAGGATTTATTGGTTGGTCATTGAACGAGGAACCGACAAAAGTCTCGTTCCGGGCTTGACATACGAATTTGAAGAAGAGATGTGGAATATCAAAATAAAACAGGGCTCACAAGTCCCCGGGAAGCCCCTCTTTTGGTTGGACAACCAATCTCATCTTCATAAATTTTCATATAGTAGTCCAAAGATACACCAAAACAAATATCAAAATGCGTGCTACATTTCCATCCATCTCTCTCATGTCTTCTGCTTTGATGTTCCTGCTTTATCTTCAACTCTGCCCCACTTTCCCAGCACAGACGAAAGCAGAAATAGTAGCTCGTGCCCTCCATGGCTGTTCCGTCTTCATCCGACGTTGGTGTGCTGACTGCGATACAGCGGTCGATGTAGCTTACTATGCAGCTTCCCCCCCCCGCTTTCACCTCTTTTACTCCAAGTAACCACCAAACAACAACATAACTAACCCCACTCATCTACGACTTCGCACCCCCAGTTAACAGCCTCAAGGACGAAACTTCTGGAACCAAGAATCCAGACGCAGTAACGTGCCTGGCCCCGGCGCAGAACTAGTGCAAATCCAAGTCGGCTCCAACATCCTCCATATCATCGAAGTTGCGATTATTGCTGCGGGTGAGGGGTGGAGGTTTTGGTTTCCGGTGAATAATAGTTATATCTTTCAGTGTGATAAGTGAGGGAATTTTGGCAATGGGTGGTTGAATTTGGGGTCGTGGTTCCTGGCTACGGGGAAAATATTTGGTTGATTAAAGGGGAACCTGAGCTTGAGAGTTCTTATTTATTGAGCCTATTTCCAATAAAGTTGAGAATCATCGTTTATTCGGTCTATGCAGCTTGTCTAAGTTGAGAAAAGATGTAGACGTTTACTTTGCTCATCACGTGATCAATCCATCGTCCTCCTCAGGTCTCCTTCAATTCTCATCTGACTAGAGGAGAGAATTAAAGTTTCACTGTAATCAATACGCTCTAAAATTATCTTTTGAAATTGACTCTAATCTGTTTCGTTAAACGTTTGGTAGTCTGGAAAGGAGACTCGCCCGAAACTTGTACAACGTAACTTCGCTCCGAGATTGAGAACCAATCAATTTAAAGGAGAGAAAATTTTGTTGCATATCGCACTCCCTACGTCGGTGGAGCCTACCCGGCTATGAGTAAATGTTCCTCGGTCGATTTGGAATCGCTTCGGAATCGATTGAGATGTGAGTCGGTGGAGAATAGGCAACTTTGTGTCAACTCTCCACACCAGCCTTGACAACGAATCACTTTAATCGATATGGCTTATTGCACTCCCTGCCTCTTCTACCGCTGGTGTTTTTCAGGCTAACTGAGGAATAATTGAGGACCACGTCGAGACAAATGCTCTTGGCGGCAGGTGAAAGAGCGAATACATCGTTTCGAAAAGAAGAACACCCCTCCCAGCCAAAAACAACATTAAGAAAACATAGCTTCCGACCTCTGTCAACTTTCCATTCACACCTAATTGGGAGGAGGCATGCAGAGGTTGATCTCTCCGCCAGCTAGCTCGAATATTCTGATATATACTCAGACGATCTCGCGGGATCCAGTCAGGCACGCGGTGCGATTGTAATTTCATTCATTCGAGGCGGGGCATTGGAGCATGAAGGGGAGGTGGAGATAGGCTTTTGCTTGGTAGTGCCAGAAATGCGTTATTATGCTCTCATGATTCATGAGGGCATCTTTGATGCTGAAATTCAATGATGATGCAATGGGATTCCACGAAAGAGGTTCCAAATGGGCTGTGAGCGCGTTGAGTTCATCACCAATTTGAATTGTGGTTCATAACGGGGTGGCAATTGAGATGGCACCACTTGGTTCCGCTGAATGATCCTGCCGACCAAGATAGCGAGTTTTCTTCTGTAGTCTTCACTGGAGGTGACACCAACAGCGGCTGAAAGGTCCGTCTGAGGTTCCAGGAGTGCGCCGTGAAACTTGGCAAGCCTAACATTAGACTAATGTAGGCGTCACACTGCACCAGATGCCACCAAACGTTCTCTCGGTGCTGAGAATGTAGCGACGAAGCATTTGGCGCTTGGGATGGAGGTCGGTGTAGCCCCAGCAAAACAGCATGGGAGAATGCTTTCCTGATGACCGTCCATCCTTTCCGTGGCCGACTGAGATTTCCAGAAAATTGGCCTTGTAGTATAATACATTCAATGTCTTCTAAGGACACCGAGATCTCATCGTCGCACACAATCAATTAATCAACAGTCGACACATAATGCTGCGTCAAGTCGTTGAGGGGCATCGGTAAGTTCAGATGGCTAGTTTCATACTCGTTGGGGAGGCATTGCAAACTCATAGCCAGCCACGATATCGCACAGCCAATAACAGACGGGTTGCCCTGATTGAGTGCCAGAAAGACGTAGCTCTGAATCGTCATATTGGGATCCTCGGAGCACATGGATGGATGCAGTGCCCTGAGGAGATCCCACCAGAAGCCACTAGTCTCGAGGATCTCATATATGGCGGAATTTGATGGAAGAAAGTCGGTAAGAGCCTCGCAGATTTTGATTCTCTTGATTCGCGATTTTCGGAAGTGTGGACTGCTTTCGTAGCTCGGTGGTCTGCGAGAGCCAGTGTTGAATTCCCGGGAGATGGAGTCGTCCAAGCCATTGTTCAATCCGTCTGTGGTGAGAATAGCATTGTCGAATAAGGAAAGTATAGGGAGGTGTTCGGCAGCGGCTGAAGGCAAGGACGAGAGGGGAACTATTATCTCCCATGAGGTGCGAAACGAAACAGTTGGTTGTGCTGTTCCGTTGGTTTTCTTTTTTTTTGAATCTTCTGGCAGCCTACTCTTATTTGGAGTAACATCGCTGCATTTCCGCATTGCTGCTAGCTCTTGCTCTAGCTGAGAAACCCTCTCACTCAGGTTCAACCTCGCATGGGTTGGAGGGACGGGTTCGCATTCTGCTTGACTAGCACATCGGATCCCATGTGAGAAGCAAGAAATGCAGGCTGATGGATTGTTTGGGCGAAAGACGCAACGAATTTTACGATGCCTGCCTGAAAGGAAAATATTGTCAATATTTGTGGAGCTTTTTCAATGGCTAATACCCACATTCAACGCAACTTCTCGTTCCTTTGCGCACAGTTCTCAAAGCCGAATGGCCTGAGTGCTGATGATTCAGACATCGTGAGAGCTTTTAGACAGAAGTGAACAATTCAATAGTGGGTCTGGAGAGGGCTTTTTGGTGCAGGAGATCGTGTTCCAAGATTCCAGCAAAGACGATGTTGGAGTTGGGAAGGCATTTGGGGGGATTACGTGAGCTGCAGATCCCACGTGGGTGGCTTGTTCGGACGAATTTCAACGGACGAAATTTTTGCGGTGATATCAGACATATCACCGAATTATTATTTCTCGGGAGATAGAAGAGAAGCAAGAAGGGTGAACTGAACTTTGAGCTTTCTTAGTCGACATGTTCTTCATCAAGCTCCTGCTGCGTGCGGGCTTTTGGCCCCCTGTGATTGACAGAACCTTAAAAAGCTTCCTCCGGAACGCCACAGTGGCGGCGCGACCCCTATTTTTGCAAAGTCACGTGACTCCCAATGGACTGAGCGGAGGATCTTCAGATTCTGGCTTTCAGGCCACCGGGAACCCTTCCCTAAACCTCATGCTAGCGTTCGGTGCCGAGTATTTTGAATATCAGAGACCTCGGCGCGAAGGGCCAAGCAGGGCTAACCGCTGCAAGGCGCGCCAAGCCGGGGATTTGTGTGGAGATTGATAATTGATTTGAGCAAAACGCCTCATGCAAAGGTTTCGATTTCTGGTGTGAAAAATCCCAAATTTGGTCTGCGGTAACGCCGCTAAGAAGCAATCTCATAGAGTTAAGCCACTGAAGCCTTCTTCGGTCGTTGTGGCTTCGTAGTCTCGTAGAATCCTTGGAGGGTCAGATCATTTTATATTTAATCGAGTGCCTCAAGGGCGGTATCGATATCTGCGCAGCAGATTCGGGTTTTCCATCTTCTCAATGCCGTGTCTTCTCATTCAAAGACGAATTAATGATTCGGGGGGGGGGGGGGGGGGGGGGGGGGGGGGGATCTCAAAGCCTTCAACTTTTCTTATCTAAATATTAGAAATTGATAGGGGGTCCTTCGTTAGTCCAATTAAGAGGTCCAGAGTCAGGCTTAAGGACGGGTGGGATGTTGGCCTCCTTTCGACACCCACGCTGGCTGAGACTTGAGCACAATGTCAATGATAGATTCAGGAAAAGCACTCTGAGGCTTTTGCCGACAAACTAAACCTCGAGAGCACCTGGTGGAATAGGGGTGTCACGTGGAAGTTGAAAACCCACCCAATACCACTAACCGAGCAACAGGGATTGTATTTCCCCCTCCCCAGCGCTCTCTTATCATCACCATCGATATCTACAACTTCCTGTTCAGCTCACAATAGCGCATCCATGCCCGCAGATACTTCACGGGATTCTTTCAATTGCAAGACATTGACTTCCCCCCAAAAACGCACAACAATTGATTGGTCTCACCGCACAATTTCCACGATGCCGCGCACCCCTATCATGGCGAGCAGTGACATCCTCAGAGCCGAATTGGTACACACAACTCACGCCGAATGAAAATACTCGACCAGCAACCTCACACGGCAAGCCGCACGGTCGGGAAATCCCCCAGCATAATGTACCTGCATAAGCCACGCGCCCAGGCTTGTCACTTCATCCCCACAGATCAAGGACTTTTTATAAAGACGTCCTTGTCGCCTTTTTGCACACAGCCTAGCCAACGTCGCCGCACCATTTCGAAAATCCGCCTCGTGATTCTTGTCTCTCATTTGCTGTTGGGTAGCCATGAAGTTTTTTCAATTTTTCGGGCTTGCAATGCCAGTCTTGGTCAATGCCCTTGCTGCGACTGACGAGCCGCAAAGCGCAGTATGTTCACATCTTCCTCCAATATTCAAGTGTCGGTTTTGACATTTGGATTGCCATTAGGACCCACCTCAATCAGGCTACCTACCTAATCACAACCTTGCTCCCTCCACGCTCGCGGGCTTCACAAAGAAATGGAATTTGAAATTCAACAGCAATGAGAAACTATATTCCATGCCCGTAGTCTATACCCCTAGTGGGAGCACACAGGAGCTTGTTATTATAGGCTCCATCCAGAACGTCGTGCGGGTTGTTGACAGTGCTACTGGTCAACTTGTCAAAATCAGGACTCTCGACGCTCCTTACATCTCATCTGATTCCAATTGCAATGACGGAGCCACAGTCGGTATCACCGGCACCCCTGTCATCGAGTAAGGTTTATTTCCCTATTGATTTACTGTTATCTTACGAGAGCCGGGAAGCTGTGAGCAGTGTCAGGAGACATGACCACTCCTTTGTTCCCATCATTCTTTAAGAATGTAACAGAGCTAATTTGTTGGGTAGCCCTGCCACCGATATCATGTACCTTTTTTCGAAGGGCTATATGAACGGCCTCGCGGGACCCCAAGGTGTGGCAAATGGTTTGGCCTCCACTATAAAAGATCCAGTCGTTTCATGATACTTGCTGACGTGAAGGCTAGGCGCGTATAAAATGTGGGCGCTCCACATCCCGGACCTGACCGTCGTCCCCGGCTATCCCGTCCTCATTCAGGGCCCCGCCTCCAACGATCCCGCAAAATACTTCAATGGTGGCGAAATCTTGCAGAGACCCGGCCTCACAATGATAGGCGACTCCATCATTGCAGGGTTTGGAGGACACTGTGATAGCATGAACTATGTAAATTGTCTCTTTTCTCTTCCGATACTATTGTGGTGGAGGTACTCTCTAAGTGTCTCTCTTTTGGGCATAAGCTGTGTTCTCTGACGTAAACTGACTCCGAGGTTCTGGAATCTAGACTGGGGTTCTGCTCACAGTCAGCAAAACTACGGGACAAATGCAAGATCAGATGGCAATGATGGCAAACCCAGGTGAGCAGTTCATGGACAACCCAAAATAATCACCGCAGTGTTGACTTTACCGTGCATAGGGTCTCCATGGGCGCCGGATCTCCAAGCTGGAAAAGGTGGCAAAGCCGGAATTTGGCAATCGGGAATGGCCATCGCTGCGGACCTGGACAAGAATCGAGTCTTCTTTGCGACAGGGTAAGGTCTCCAAAGTCTCTTTAGAGTATTAGACAATCTTACTCAGATGACAGTAACTCAGATGTTAATGGCGATCTCGGGGGTATCAACGGGGCTCCACATTCCGGAAAAGTTCCCATTAGCACGTTGGGCCAGGCCATCGCAAATATTGGTGTTGACCCAGTTAGCGGAAAGCTAACACAGCAGGACTTCTTCGTCCCCGTCGGCTACGCCAAACTTAACTCTGGCGACAAAGATTTCTCTGCTGGTGGTGTCAGTCTGCTTGACCCTACCGTCTTCAATGGAGGCGGTGTCAACAGGGTCGCTCTGGGAACCAGCAAAGTAGGAACTCTCTATGTGATGGATGCAGAAAACCTTGGCGGCTACAAGCAGGGTAAGTACGGCACCGACGAAATATAATGTCCGCTAATGCGAAACGAACAGGACCCGGCGGTACTACCGATGGAAGTAAGCGCTGACGAATCGCGAGAGTCCTTTCTGAATCCTGCTAACTTAGAGAAGTTCTCCAAACGATCGTTCCTCCAAAGGGATCGTTCTACAGTGGCGCTGGCAGCTACCCCGCGGAAGGTGGTTATATCTAGTATGCAAATTTCTACACCGTTGCAGATCACCAGGCTGAACGAGAACAGCTTCTGCCACACCGGTGCTCCTCTGCAAGCGTGGAAGTTGACACCCGATGCTTCCGGCAAACCAAATTTCAAGTTCGCTGGGCAGTCCGCCTTTTCGGTCGGTTGCCACGGCACTCCTACCGTGACCAGTCAAAACGGGGTTGCTGGCACTGCCATCGTAGGTACTCTCTCTGCTCGCCTTCAGGCCATTGCTCATAGGCGCCTTTCCAGGTCTGGCTTTCCGATACCACCAAGGGATTGATAGCTTTCAATGCCGTGCCCAACGGCAGCAGTGTCTTGACTCAAATCACGGTTCCAGGAAGCGGTGGTCTGACCAAGTTCCATCGTCCTGTTTTCGGAAACAACAATGGTAAGAAATGAATCACCTTAATCTTGCTCCTTCTGGTCTTGACTCAGCCCGTGCGGCATTCCTGGCTCTCGCCATCAATCTAAATAGGACATTGCTGACTCCCTCCTCTCTTAGTTTTCGTCACAACAAGCAACCATCTCATCGCCATCGGTGGCCCCAAACTGTAGACTTTCTTGCTTATATATCCCTTTCTAGGGCGTCCAAACCGTGCTTGGGAAATCTAGGCTTGCTAGCTGATGTTGAGTACTATATTGTGATCACTGCGGGCAAGTAATGGAGGTTGATGTAATCTTAACTGTGTATCTCGTAATCTAATTTTGGATCTGCCAAGCGTATTGGTAGTTTATAATGTCTTGGTTGGAAAATATCTCGGGATTTTTAACGTGAAAAGGCAGTGATTGTTGTTAAAGCTCGTCCGAGCGAGTGTATCGAAACAGTTGTCCCCGCCCCTCTTACATCTACACTCCCAAGCCCATTAAACACCTTCGCAATCCCAAGGTAAAGCTCCACATATGGCAAGTTAATCCCAATACGAAGATCACGGCATAAAGTGACGGGGATTACAGGGCATGTGGACCATTGGCATTCCCTAGGGCACAACTTAGAGGGGTAAGCCCACTCTAGATCATATGACTTCAGACCATACGCCCTAAGCAGATCTCAAGAGGTGCTATGAGATATTTGCAAGGTATGAGAAGATCTTTAGAGGTAAATAGTGCTACTAACGGAGCAACGATAGCGCTTGGACGAATTGTGCGCCGCCGTCGAAGCTGAATTCATGCGAAGCGATAAAGCGGAGCGATTCCCTGTTGTCTTAACATAGAAACCAAGAGGTGGTGCTGCAGAAGTAAGATTAGCATGTCGTCCTTGAAATAAAATGCAAAAGATGATCGTGCAACCCTTTTGCGTGAAAGGTAGACCTGTTGTGAGTGGCCATGAAAGTAGGTGCAGGTGGCAAGGAAAGAGGTTGTTTAGGAGTAAGAAAGTCACGCTTTTATATTGGAGCCTCATCTGGTATCACGAAATTGTGAATCTATGATCTAGAGAGAATTTCACATATGCTATAATCGAATGCTTTGGGCAAAGAGAATCATTCACAAATACCTGGATTTTGGGGGCTACAGCAGGGTGATGATTCATTCACATTCACACACTGGAAGGCTTGAGGTTCGAAAATTACTGGTCAATTAATCACAACTTGTGTTTATTGACTAAGGTGCTCGAAGATTGAATCAGTCAATCAATTCTGAGTCTCTTTTACTGAGATGCCCTAGCCAGTGCCTCGTTATTAGAAAGTATCATCACTACTAATGAGCTTCACCTCAAATACAATATTCCTTCAACTCCTCGCGTAGAGCAGCATTCTCTATCTCAAGATTACAGCAGCGAGAATAGAGAGAGGCATTATTCGAGAAATCCACTACCTTTCCCTTCAACTACACAACAAATACTGCAGTACCCTTCTCAAGACATCAATATATCTCCCCCCTCCACTTTCAACAACACATCAATACAGTCTTCGATATCACCTTCTTCCTAGCGAACAAAGGGCCGATATCCCCTCATAGAAGAGGAACAGTTATACTTTAGTGCTAATACATTAGTATTATTTGCGCGCCCACAATACGCCATGTCGCGTGAACAAAGCCAAGAATTTGAAGATCTAGCAGATCTAGCAGGAAGGATTAGAGAGAGCCGATTGCATCGCGGTGCAGAGACACAGCAAATGGTACGCCAGAGTAGCCAGGGAAGTCATGTCAGCAGTCTTTTTGGGGGTATGCTCAGTCATTCTCGCGAGCATTCAATGGGAGCGCAGGAGAGAGTGACCTTAGAAGAGAGGATGAGCAATCTCACGACTACCAGTGATAATATGGGAGGCCACCGGTCGCCATCCCGAGCACCGCCCAGCGGGGAGCCGGTTGTTTCAGACCAATGGCTCGAGCAGGAACATGAGCGGGGGCAGGCTCGACTAGAGTATAAACGCGACCGGCGAAGCAAGGAACAAAAACTAGGTCGTGCCGATTCCTCTAAAAGGGCGAGAGCTCCCTGGACATCAGATGAAGAGAAGTTTCTTCTGGAAAAAAATAAGGAAGGTAAAAAAATCCCTGAAATTGCAAGGGATTACTGGGGCCCTGGTAGACGAGAAGTTCGTTGGCCGCTTAGGACAGCAGACGCCTGTGCAAATAAGCTGAGGGAGTTGAAAAAGAAGCCTCCGCAGGATCAGCCTTCAGAGGGACCGTCACCATCTCCACAAAGGTCACTTTCTCCAGAAGAGTCGCCAAATTTAGCTGATCTAACTAAGCAGCAAAAGGAGTTTTACGACAGGGTTTGCCGCGATCTGTCCTCATTCCCACGGTGTGGAGCTTGTTTCATGGTTGCAGGACCTTGCAGCAAGAGAGAACCAAGATGCTCTCGTTGTGCCAATAAAAAGCTAATATGCAAAGATGTCACCAAGACTGAAATTAGTCGATATCTTCAAAGAGCAGCCAAAATACTCAATGTTGAAATAGAGAAAGTAAAAAGAAAAAGTCCACAAAAGAAGCAACCAGGCAAGGATGACGGATTCACGACAAAAGATGATGATGAGATTCTTAAATTGAATGCACGAAAGGAAGCAGGTGAAAAGATTACTTTTACGGACATGGGAAGAAGACTGGGGATGGTGGGGAATAGGCCAGGAGCTGCTATCTCTAAACGGTTGAAGATTCTGAAACGGCAGCAAACCGCGCTAGAGATAGTTCAGCAGCAACAGCAACAGCAGCTACCACCTAGACGGGAGGAAGGAATGCATAGAGGCCATAATACCCATTCCTTAGGGCAGATGGGATCGATGCGTCAAAGTCATGCTGAACGCGCCCAATACGTGGGTCATAGTTTTCAGTCTCCACCCCGCATTCGTGAGCATTCGCCAGGGCATTTAACAGATGAACAGATTGCGCGAGGGCGAGCGCTGATGGCAGAGAGTCCACCGGGGCAGCAACATCCATCGCTAGGCATGGCAGATGACGACATTGCTCGTTTAGAGGCTTTCAACCAACAACACCCAGCCCCACAGCATCGTGGTTCAACTCCGCAGTCGTCTCAGTCTGCCGCTGCACATGCACCCCCATCTCATTCGCATCCGCCAGCACAACAACATAGACCAGCACAACAGCAGCCGGCAAGTCCAGGGAAGCGCCACCGGCGGGACAGTAGCGGTAGTAGTCTTGAGCATCCTCGCCCTTCCAAAACTAGCAGGCGGGGCAAGGAAAAGAGGAAGTAGAGCGAGTCCTGGCCAGGGTGCCGGGAAGTTTTGCTACTGTTGTGTACAACTTTCAGTTTTCAAAAAAGCTTTAACTCGTCCTTGAGGCAACATTTGCGGCCAAGTTTTCCGCGTTATTTTTGAATTTGTTGCGTTTGAGGTGGTACGACAGCAAATATTTTAGTGTGCGAAGAATGCATCCTGGGATACTGGGGAATGATTCGCTGCGGCGTTTCACAGGATATCTAGTTTCGTGAAATTTTGGGAGAGAGGGAGATAGAAGGATGTTTGCTCGTCGTTCTCGGGCAATGGAACTACAGTCGGTCCGACGCAAACACGACAAAACGGTCACCCTTTTACGCCCATAATAACTTTTCAACCACAACCCTCATTAATTTATACTAAGTGATGCGATTATAGAATAGAACCAGGCGAAAAATACCTATTAATCGGATTTTTAATATAATTCGTGGTTCATTAATAATTAAGGCCTAAAATGCACGGACCCTTTTGATTAATTGATTTTTGACTATACAAAGCGCAAAAATATTTGCTCGCTAAGGTCACGTGAGCCCGGACTCTAGGGAGAGATCAGGGCATCTCACTAGCCTTATTATTAATAGAATAATAATAATTAAGCCCTATAAGCTTAATAGAACCCTCCCAAGTACCAAATATGGCTTTTTCTGGTACTATCCGTTCAGCTGCCACCAGGTGCGCCCTGGTCCGTGCACGTTTAGGCGAACTCGATCTACAAATCACATCGTTAGAATCCTTAATTTAAAGCCTCTAATTCGCTACAATTTTGCGGTATATTTGATCACGGAAAGGCGAACCTAGTGGCAGCTGAACGGATACATATTATATATATAGTAGGGCCATAATTACATAGGTTTCAAGCTCACTTTCCCCTTAAACTAAATCTATAAACCTAGCTTATTATTTAGCTACCTACTTCCCCTTACTTTTGTATATTATCCCATTCATCTATTACCCTTTTAGATATCGTTCTATAACGTTTTTACTTCTTTATATACTAAGTAGCTTATTTAATACTTAATCCCTTATAATACATATTTATCTAACGAAATGTACGATTATAAAACCTCTATATAGTCTTAATTAAATAAGCTTCAAGTACCTCTATTACCTTAACCTTAGTATCTAGGAAACTAACCTTCTTTACTTATCGAAATCGAGTCTTACTATACCCCTAGTATATCTCAATTAGGTTAATTTCGTAGTAGAACTTTAGTAGAAATATAGCCTTATATCCCCGCTCTATAATAAGCTCCTTAATTTAACTCTTTTCCTTAAAGAAGTCCTTATAATTCAATAGTATACGAGCTAAATAGTATGTTTATTCGATAGCGGGAGGGTAATTAACGAGCCTGCGACCATAGGTCTGTGCGCACAGGGCACTTTCTAGGTATTTTCAGGCTTCGCGAAAACGCCTTCAGGCTTTAAAACCTAGAAGTCACGACTTTCACTTCAAAAGTTCATAACCTCTATTAATTATAATAATCTATAATCGTGGGAAAGTGTATGAAAATAGCTAAATTACACTTTACGAAGTTAAAAATTTAATTTTAAAAGTATTTTTATTTTTATTTGTATGCGAAATGCCCTGTAGTGCACAGACCCATAGTCGCAGGCTCGTAAGGGGTATAGTACACTTAGTACCCTTTAGACACTTGAATCTTAAACTAAGTATATTATACCCTCGCTTAATAAGAATCTATTCCATATCCTTAGGCTCTCTTTCTCTATTCGGATCAAGTTATTAAAGGACTTATATAGTACCTTATAACCCCGGAATTATATACTCTAGTAAGAAATACGTATCCCTCCTATAGGGCTTAATATTCCCCTTTTTAACTCCTCTTAGGGTCTTATTTATATTAAAGGTATTTAGTATACCTTCGCTATATAAAGCGTATATAGAGGACTAATTAAATATTAGAATAACTATATAATTAGGGTACTTCTATTCAAATATATCAAGTGTCCTAGTAACCTATACTAGTAGCTGTTTTGTATCTTACTAGGGGTCTCTATTTGAGCCTAGGTATATAATTTACTAGGTATCTAAATTAGGGTTATCTAAGATAAATATACCTTTATTATTTAGTACCCTAATATGCCCCTTAGGACCTACGAACTCAGAATCGTGAATTAGTCTCCCTTTACTCTTTCCTAGTATTTTTTACTAATTATCTACTAACTAGAGGCTCTTTTTATAGTCGAAACTATAGAAATAGCTCTTATTATAGAAGTATATTATATATACCTAAGCTCTAATTAATAGTAAAGGTAGAATTGTATACTACGTACTAGCTTCATCCTCCTTATATTAAACTATATATAATAAAAGCTCGTTTATTAGTAGTAAAAACACATTAGGTTATTCGTATTTATCTATATAAAGCCCTTTCTTAGTCTCATAGTAATAAAAGCTAAGCTTAGAGAGCTATAAGTAAGCTATACTACGAGCGATTAGCCTCTCGATTATCGATAATAATCGAGGTAAAATCTCCTAATTTATAGTATTTAGGAAATCGTTTAGTAATATTATTCTAAGCTCTTAATTAATTAACTAAGTATAATAAACTAAAAAGATGTCCTTATTATCTAGATAAGAGGTACTATCTCTTATACTACCCCTAGCCTCTAGTAAAACACTATACTATTATCGATAATAATTAAATAACCCCCTAATTTACTAAGCTAGTATCTTTCTATTATTAAAGTAGTAATTACTAGAGGTTACTAAGAGTAATACATTAATTCTCCCTAGTTAATACTACCCTAGTTTTAAGAGCTATTAAGTATATTACTAGAGGAGGTATAAGTTAGTAATTATATAAGGGGTATATGAGTCTTTTATTTATACTAGCTTTATATCTATATTATTAAGGACTTCCTAATAAGTTATTCGTATATCTAGAGCTTCGTTATCTCTATATATATTTCTAATAAAGGTATCTATAAATAGCTCATTTATTCTATTATCTTTATCCTTAAGCCTTTACTCTTTTCTTAATTATATATCCCTAGGGATATTAATTAGCTCCTTAATAATACCGAATTATAGCTTCTTTCATTTAAAAGATAGTATAATTATAGGAGTCTTAAGCCTAGTAACTTAAGTATCTTTTATCCTTTAATTATATATATACTTTTATTAAGTTCTTAATAGCTTTACTAATTCCTTTACTATTTTAGAGACGTATGAGCCTCTAGAAGCTAGAAATAGTATTAATACACTTATATTATAATATAAAAGTAAGAAACTTACTAGTCTATACTATAAGTCTTTACTCTCGTTATATAGATATAAGCTTCTCTAGAATAATTATCTCATTCCCACTAATAATAAGCTTCTACTAAACCTAAAAGAGAGTTGAATCTTTAAGCTCTAATTTATCGCTTTATTTAATATCTAAACTATTAGAATCGTCCTCTATAATAGAGGGTTTCTTATACTATTCGTCTAGTATTACTTAGATTATAACTTCTTTAGCTATAGTAAGAACTATAATTAAATCAAGAGTTGAATTAGCTCACTTATACTTCTAAAAGCTTATAGAAGTAATTATTAGAAGTATATAAAAGGGATAATTAATTAGGTTTATAGTTATTAAGATATTAATATAATTATAAAAGAGTTTAAAGCTAGAATTATATATATAGTAATACTTCTATATAAATAATACTAAATTAACTACTATTCTATAGTAGAATATAGCTTAGTTATATAACCCTAAATGCCCTAAGTTATATATACTATAGCCCCCTAAGTAGTAAGCTTATATCTATACCTAGCTAAACTAATTCTACCTTATAGGGTATACTTTAGTATACCCGGTAAGCCTAGGGTATAGTATACTAGTAAATAAGCCCCTAGTTATTTAGCCTAATTAGTATATAGCCTTATTAGTATTTAGCCTAGGCTATTAGGCTCCCTAAGCCCCTAAGGCTTAGTTTAGGGCGTCCTTTATTAGGTACCTCAGGTACCTAATTTTAATAGTCCCCTTATATACTACTATAAATAACTATAAAGTAAGCCTAAAGACTACTAATAAGCTTAAAGAAATAACTTAATAACTCTATAAGTATCGCTTTTACTTACTATATTAAGCCTCTAGGGCCTTAGTATCTAGAAAACAGCTTATAATTCCAGAATTATAGTATAAATAACTCCCTTATATAGTACCTAAGCCCTATAAGTAATAGGGGCTTTATAAGTATATTAGTTACTATTTCCTTAGTAGGGATATACTCTATAGTAATTTTATTAAAGGCTACTAGCTCTCTAATATAGTAGTAATAGATATTAATATACTTCGTATAACTATATATTATAAGGTCTCTTATAAGGGCTATATAGCCTTAATTATTACTAAATATAGAGGCTAAAAGGTTAATACCTAAGTACTAAGCCCTTTATAGTTCCCTAAGGAGAGCCCTAATCTATTATCCTTATTTACTAGCCTCTAATAAGCTAATATACTCTAATTTAGTAATAGAGGTAATTATATAGTATTATTTAATAGAGGACTAGGTAATAGGTCCCTTATTAAGGAAGTATAAGTGTCTTATAATAGAGCGTTTATCTACTATATTACTTATATAATTTATATTACTAAAGCCCTAAAGGTTCGGGCTTTTAGCTTTCCTAATACTATACGAGATACTATAATTTATAGTACCTTTTAGGTATTATATTACTTATAGAATAGTATTCTAGTACTAAATTATAAGCTCGCTATAGTACTAGCTAAGCTACTTTACTATATAAGTAATATTAGGGTAAGAGCCCTTTAAAACTCATATAGTATAGCCTATAGTCTCTTAATATAGGCTCTAATTAGCTTATACCTCACTTAGTTACCTTATAATTAGGGTATTCTAGTCGTTTATAGGGAGGTTTATAAGCTTAGCTTCCTTTAGCCTAAATCGCTCTATAAGCCCTACTATATACTCGCTCTAATTAAGGTATAATATATAATTAAGGTGATCCTTATATACCCGAATACTTAGAATTAGGGAAACCTCTCTTAGATCCTTGATTTCTTATAAGGAAGCTATTCTATTAATAACTTTCTAAATAGCTTATAGGTCCCTCCCTAGAATTAGTATATCGTCTATATATAGCCCTATAATTATATTATAATTTATAGTATTAGTATAGTTTCCTAGAGGTTATGTGATTTATATCACATAACCTCGCTTCTTATATATAGGATATAGGATATGAGATATGAGATATATAGGAAATAGGACATACTAGTACTAATTAGGCTTAGTGTATTTAGGGATCATATATTAGAACCTCGATACTATAATCCTTACTTATAGAATATAACTACTTCACTAACCTACGTAATTAGTATTCTACGACTACGTAATAGTACTACGTGTTACTAGTAAACCGATACTAATTAGTTTATATATATAGATTAAAGGAAGGTCTTATTATTAGTAAAGTATTTAGTAGCTTAAGATAGTAATATCTACTCCTAGTTAAAGAGGGGAACTAATATTAACTCTAGTAAAGTATTCGGTAGCCTAAAGAGAAGAGATTAGCTCTTACTAATTAGAAAGTAGTTAGCCCTTTAACTATTTAACTAAATTATCTAGTTTAATTATTCTTTAAAATTAACTTTGTTTAGTACTAAGACTACTTTCTTAGTAACTAACTTTCTACTTATATACTACTATAGACCCTCCTCTAGAACTATATAACCCTAAAGCCCTATAAGTTTTTTAGCTCCTACTTCGATTTTACTATTAAGTTA